>VDFB02171200.1:0-12834 GCA_007258455.2 Sequoia sempervirens | reverse complement strand
ATGATTTGAAGAGACATATCCCTTCTCTCCATTGTGTATATATATTCGTTTGGATCTCATTGTTCATCATTATTCATATTCAGTTCTACATTATGCTTTTGAGAGAAGTGCGAATCATCTAAGGAGAAAGTGATTTCTATCTAAGAGCAGGTTGAGTTTCAGTTGGAGGCTGAGTCTTATCTTCAGCATATTGCATCATTGTGTTGCTGTGTTTGCATCAGTTTGTGGTGCTACTGTTTGGCCTTCATATCGGCCCTTGTAAAGGAGATAATTTGTGTTGACATTTCAATATATAAGCGATATATTGTTGCTGGGTTTTTCTCCCTCAAGTGGAGGGTTTTCCCAGGGTATCTGCTGTGTTCTTGTGTGAATTTTGAATTAATTTTCTGTGTTCTTAATCTGATCATAAAATTTAACATATAATTCCTTTCAAGTGAGAAACAGAGGGTCAAACTGATCCACTCTCCAAAACACTGAACTGGTTATATGTATGGCTGGTAAATTGTAAAAGCGAGTTTTTTCTCTCTATTTGGAGGTGTTTTCCTGTTATAGAAGAAAATTAGAGACAACTCAGAGGACATAGGATACAATAATGGTATTTTTTCTCATTATTGTCATTAACATAATGTACAGTTTTCTAGATATTACAATAATACTCATGGAGAATACAAGATGGCTCTATGTGAATATTGGATCATGAACTTATAGTCAGGGTCCAGGGAACATTGAGATCAATGGTCTATAATCACTTGTACATTACATAATAATTGTTTTTATGCAAACACAAAACCAGTACTTTATTCATAACATAATGCTAACAACTAACAAAATGTCAACATCTTACTGTTTATTCGTTTCTGACCCTTGTAGTTCTATCCTTGCTAAATAAGATTTTTTGATGGTAATTGTGGTGTATTTATCTCTTTTTATTTAGTTCTGTCTATCAGATCTCATAGTTTTGTTTTTAGAATAGCATGAAATTGTATGCATGTTTGAAGATTAATTTTCCATTTTAATGTTAAACAATTCTAATCCAATTTCATCTTCTTTTAAAATTCTCCCATTCCCTTTCTACTTGTGTCTTGTTCTTTGTTGATCTTCTCTATGCTCTGAAAGTTATATTTCTTTCTATATGATTCCATTAGACACACTAATTTTGTAAATGTTGTGAATATATGAGCAGAACTCAGGTGTGACTGCTGATATGACAACTTATAATATATTATTAAAGACATGGGCCATTGCTGGAAAGGTTGATGTGGCAGAACATCTTTACAGAGAAATTCTACGCAGAGAAGCAGATGGGGAGTTGAAAATGGATGTTATAGCATACAGCACGATGATCCAGGTAGTTTAAAGTATAGTTTCTCCTCTGCATCAACCAATTGTTGCCATTTGATGCATTTCTTTAAATCATCTTGTATTTGATCACTTCTTGTGGAGTGACAAGACTAAAGAAGACTGTTAAGGAATATTGGAATTGTAATGTAATATTCAGGTTCAGAAACATGGTGGTCAGTTTGTAATTGATTTATTACTCTGTGATGGATTTTCCTTAAGGTTTTCGGGAAGGCAAAGATGTGGGCATTGGCAATGGAAGTAAAAAGGGATATGATAGCTGCTGGCATAATACCAGATGTAGTCACATGGACTTCACTGATAGGTGCATGTGCTAATGCAGGGTTAGTAGAGAAGGCTATTCAGATTTTTGATGAAATGGTTTTATCTGGCTGTGAACCTAATACACAGTGCTGCAATACACTTCTCCATGCTTGTGTCAAATCTTGTCAGTATGCCCGAGCATTCCATTTATTTAACAATTGGAAGAAAAATGGGCTCTATGAGGCAAGTGCAAAGATATCCTTGAATTCAGAAAAAATACATACTGAAAATAACAACCATACAATGCAGCTATCAAGTCCTGTTTTCTATAATGGAGTATCCAAGACAGCTGATTTCAAACCTACGGTTGTCACATACAACATTATGATGAAGGCATGTGGATCGGCTCCTTATCTTATCAAATCTTTAATGGAAGAAATGGAAACGATTGGTCTTGTGCCAGATTGTGTAAGCTGGTCCATCCTCATTGATGCATATGGAAATGCGAATGATCTAAGAGGGGCTTTGCAGGTGAAGATATTTTACAAACCTTCATACAGAACCTGCTTACTTGGGTATTAAGTTTAACTTTATTCTGTTGTTTAAGATTGAGATTGCATTGGTAACTGTAGTGTTTTGCTCTTTCAATGAATACTGAAATTAACACTTTCAAATACCCAACATAATTTAAATCTCCTCCCTCACCCCATATGCCCCAATGGGCAAAGGATTCCCATCTATCATTAATCATTCAAACTGAGTTTGCAAAGGATTCTCATCTTAAGTGAAGAGTTATCTTTCTCATTACAAGTGGAGGGCTATCTTTCACAAAATAGCTTTGCATCGTGTACTCCAAAGGATTGATGTAGTTGTCTTCGACAATCTAAGAATCTCCTTGAAAAGCTCCTTGCCAAGAGAGAACGGGTAGTGAAAAGGAAATGGAAATAAGACAGTAATCATCCCCATAACCCTCTAGCTGTGAAGCACTTCTAGAAGATATGGCCAATTGTCTGCTCTTTGCCACTAGTATAGGCGACACCTGCAATAACCACGTCACTCAATTGTGCTTTGACAACTAAACCTTGATGCACTACCAGCCAGCCTTACACCTCGTGTTTGAATGCTATTGTGATCATTGATTGCCATCTCACCTCAAGTTCCTTTACTTTCCATTTGTAATTCATTCGATGTAAAATAGCATTAGATTGTCTTTGTCTTATAATTGCAAAATGAATTTCCAATGTCATTTTGACACCCACCTGTACTATGCATTTCCAATTTGAAAATACATTTTGCAAGAATCATCTTATATTCTTGAGAGGCTATTTGATTTGTTGGTTTCCTTAGAGTTGCATTAATATGGCATTCATAAAGCACACACACATATCAAAAGATATAACACAATTTCTTTTGACACAAATACAAGGTATAAGAGAAAATTTTCATTACGTAAAAAGTAATACAGGCTCATTGCTATTATATTGCAAAATGTTTATAAAAATAATTTCATAGTCAAAAACAAATGTGTCAGTAGAATCACATGCTACCAAAAATGTCATCACTATTCATTTGAAATTGGAGTTCTACATTATCAAGATTCCTTGGAGAGCCAAAATAGTTGGATTGAGTTGTAATATCCCTTGCTATGTCTGATATATTTTTTGCCTCAAGGAATATTGTCAACTACTTCTGCTGTCAACTCAATGCTTGCTGGTCTGTGGTTTCAGTTTGATATGTTTACTTGGAAAGTGATATCAAAGAATTCTAGTCTGATATGTTTGCTTGGAAAGTGATATCAAAGAATTCTAAATGCTTGTAAATCAATACTGCAATGCCTAAACAATAATCTAAATGCATATATGACTTCTTTTTGTCTTTTCAAATGCACATATATGATTTCTATATATGTAAAATATGCACCTACAACCAATTGACATTTCGTCAAACACTTGGGATACAAACTAATTATGCTATTTAGAACATTGTTAACCATAGGCATTACATCAAACATTTGTTATGCAACATATCCCTTCCTTCATTGATGTAATATCTCCTTACAATGCTAATACAAATCTGATATGAATGATTACAAGTAATACCAATGTTGTTTTTCCCTTATGCCAACCTAAGCAATGCTAAAATGACTATGCACTTGCTGTTCTGAAACAGTGATTACATTAAACACAATTATATGACTACAATATTATTTGCTGTGTAAGACAGCAAATTAAACACTAAGGAATGCAACTAAATTCATGAGAGAACCTGATTATGATGATTGTAGATCTGAAGTTGAATTGATTCTCCTTGAAGATACATTCTTTGACTCCTTCATGGCAGCGCTATGACTCTTAGCTGACCAATGATTGTTCAGGAATATTCTCTGAATTTTTGGAGCCCTTCTTCTCAAGATCGCACCCCTACAAGAGAGCCGCCCCTGTTTTCCTTGCTGCTGTGACAATCTGAGATTATCCTCTTCAATTTCTGTTGTTTTTCCTTTGCCTATGATGATCGCCTTCTCTCCAGCAATGGTGCGAACGAACTCCTTTGAGAAATCGATGAGAAATGAACCTTGCACAAGCAAAACATGGTCTCTAATGGCACCACAATATGACTGTAGATTCAATAACAGACCCTTAAATTCTCTAATATGCAAATATAAATCACCAAAGAACTCTACCAATGAAATGCAAACCTATCTCCAACTCTCCAATCTAACTAATCACAAAATTGGCCTTTGGCCACAATTTTTGGCACAATGTGAATGACTGAAGTATCACTCACTCAAATGGCTGCAACCCTTCAGTAGATAGTTTCACTACCCCAGTTATGCAAATCAATGGGAATAACCGTTCCCAAAGATCTCCAATGTAGTCTATTGAAACCCAAAGGCTCCTCCACCACAAGCATATCAAAATCAAGTTTCAAATGTCCTGGATGATTAGAAGCTTGGCTGACCCCTCTTTTTATATGTTTTCATTCCATCTTAAAGAAGCTTCTAGAAATAATATTATTTTATTTTATTTAAGTGACTTTATAATATTATATTTATTTTAGTCACTTTATTAAATTAATTAAATATAAGGTTACTTTATATTATTTATTTATTTAATAACCTTACAAATAATTAATTTAATTTTTTATCTCCCTTATTACTCCAATCCAATTGAATCCAGGAATCTATCAACCACAAGCAATATCAGGCAAAAATGGGGACATTACATGAGTACAACCACTAACCATGCTACTAGGTGCAGGTGAAGATTGTAATGTCCCCATTTTAGCCATACGCTCTTCTGTGTCTGATAGCCTATTTTCGAAAGCCCGTAGGCAAGACAAAAGCTATAATTAGGGTTTCCACTTTTCTAGGAGGTTTTGAAGGCTTGCATGTGAGATTTTCTGATGCATGTCTGGTGGAGCTTTCTAGATTTTTGGAGAGCTTCGAGATGAGGTAACATGCATGACAAGATATTGATTGCATTTTTGGCCGTTTCCTTGGCAGTTTTGGAGACTTGCATATAGATGGTTTGCAGATTGGATTCTGGATTCCTTTTGGGTTTTCAGAGAGCTTCGCGGTGATGTGACATGCAACTGAAATAAAAGACTTTTTCCGAACTTACTATTTTTAGTAAGTTGCGACAACTACTCAAAATGTGGAGAAAATGAGTTTGGAACAACTTACTATTTTTAGTAGTATGCTATTTTAGTAAGTACTATTTTTTGCAATGCCATTTTTAGCAGCAATTCAACAGTTCAATGCAGTGACTATTTCTGGTAGGGCAGTTTTGGTAGCTTGGTCTCCAACATTTGAGGTGGTTATTTTTCAAATTTGATATTTGATGGCAATAATATTTTAAGTGAAATTATATCCTAGGCTAAGTGGATGACTTCAAAAGGGGGAAAATATCATAATGTTTATTATTATCTTGATGGACAACTAGGAGAAGAAATAAGTGTTTTTATTAAAATATTTCACTTGGACGCCTCATCTGGGAGATGTTAAATATTTCTGAAGTCGAAAAATTACCTTGAGGTTGGGACACCACTTTGGGGGGAGGTTATTATTTTATTAAAAAGGTATTATGTCTCCTATTGTTTGGACACCAAAAATGAAGATTGAAAAGTGAAGTTTAAAAATTAAAATAACCACAAGCAGTTAGGGTGTACTTTCTAGAAGACACTGGAGAGTCATTTCAAAATCTATAAAAGGAGGCCATTGCTACTCATTTCTCATCTATTGCTGTTTATTGTAACGTTATGCTGCTGGAATGTTTCCAGGGCCAGCTTCGAGGAATGCAAACCTCCTACCTTCTTCTCAGTCTTTGTGCTTGAAAGAGAGTACCTAGCTGAGTTTTTTAGAGACTGCTTCTTATTCAGACTAGCGGACAGAGCATCAAGGTTGAAGATTTAGAGTTTTGTCAGTTTTGCATTGCTGGTTAGGGGTTTGGCTATAGTAGTTTTTAATTCATAAGTCATTGTACACATTTAGTTTGCTTTTGGGTATTGTTCCTTTTCTTTTGTCCTATCTAGGCGCCTCATATTGAAAGTTTGCATAATTTTTAAAGGTGTATGAATTTATCTAGTGAATCGCCCTTCCTAGAAGTTGTTCTTGTTTGTGGGAACTTTGGGAATCATGCATAAAATAATATGTAGTGTTTTGCATCTGTTTTTGAGGTTAGATTGGGTCGCCATCATTCTTAGTGTCTATTGCATTTTGTTTCATGTCATTTGGTGAAGTTTTGAGCAAGTTATGAGCATTTTAGTGAGTTAAATAGTTGCTGGTCTGTAGTTTCAGTTTGCTGGTCTGATATTTTAGTTTGTAGAAGTTGGAGTTTTTGGGGTGGGTTTTCATATTTAGTGAGTCTTTGAAGGTTGGAGATCAAATATTAATATTGTAGCTTCTCAAACAACTTAACCATTGGCTTCTTGCAGGATTGATTCTAATTGTAAAGCTGTTTTAGTAGTACTGTTCAGCTCATATTTATATTCTGTTATTTTCTATTGTATTCCCACTCTTAGTGGAAGAGGCTGGCCTCACCTTCTTGTTTACTTTGTTTAAGCATTATCATTCCCACCATTGGTGGAAGAGGTAGGCCTCACCGTCTTGCATATTGTACTAGAGTCGACTTGTTGCCCTTCTTTACTTTCAATATTCATATTGCTAATTGGTTGAGCCGTCCATTTAGTTTCTGTACTTGTATTCATACTGCTGATCGACTGTGCCGTCAAATCACTCCCGTTGAAATATGCGGTCAAATTGCATAAACTTTACTTTCCAACATTGTACTTCATTTAGTTTGGAGACTAACGGTCCCCGACGCCATATGCTCACACCTTGCCCAACTTTGGGATCCTAGTGTACATTCTTGGCGTAGGGTTACTTTTAGTAGTTGATTTGATTTTGGGTAACGTTGATGAGTGCCATTATTGAAGTGTTGTTGCAAAAATTTGAAAAAATTATAAGGGGGCCATGTCAGTGGTATCAGAGCCAAAGATCCTGCCATCTTGTGTGTTCAACACTTCAGTGATAGATGTGTGACAGATAATTCCAGTGCTACCCGTGAGGTATGTAAGTTTAGTTTAGAAGTTGGTAGTTAAGCATGGCTATTGAGGAAGAGATGGAGCTAGTAGAGCCACTTTATAAGGCTAGAAAAAGGCTTGAAAAAGAATTTCAGTCAGGGGAAGATGAAGAGAAAAATCTTCAATTGTTGGAACCATAGTAACGAGACTCGGACGCGGCTCGGACTTGGCGCGCGACTCGGCGACTCGGGACTCGGACACGGCGCAAATGCGACAATATGAAAAAAAGTTGAAAAAACCCTACAAATTTAGAGATTTTTAAAGATTTAAAACTTGTTTCAAGCACCCTTTATTGAATACAACACAAATAAAATCAAATTTGATCACATGCACAAGTATACAATGATTACATAAAATTATAAAGTACACAAATTGTGTTGCTGAAGGAAATAGTATACTTAGATATATAAAATTGAAATATTCCGAGCCAAATTTTTCGTTTTTCAATTAACAGATTACAACATTACAAGCAAGTGCACCCGTTAAGGTTAGATGGATAAACCAAAACGTGCAAGAAAGTAACTCTAACCAGAATGGCGCCGATGATGGCGAGCATTGGTCAGAGGATCTTCTACTCTAGATACAGAAAGGAACTCAACGTCAAGTATGTGCTACCCAATCCAATGCGGAGTGAGGGGCGACCATATGACAGAGTGGGTACAAAAAGCAAAGCTTGAAATGGAATGCTGAAAACTGAAACTACTCAACACCCAGAATGTGCTTGCTCACCCAGAATGGGAAGTAGCTACCATAGGGCGGAGTTATAACTATTATAATGACTTTTAATTGAAACAAGCGTTACAAATCAGAATTGAGCAACAAATAAGAATGACTGCCAGTACTACTGTCAGCTTTACAAATAAGAAGGATTCGCTTGCCAAAGTCTTAAGAAGCTGAGAGATTAGCATTACAATATAGAGAACCACTTCAATCTTGAATGGCAGTACCAAACCCAAATGCTTTCAAGGACAAGATACAGATTTTCTGATTTCTGATTACAATTCTGCTCATTAAATAAATAAACAGCAGTCTATAGAATTACTAAACTGCTCATATCCTTCACGTATGATCTCCAAATGACTTGAAATAAAGTGCAAGATGCTCTAAGAGAGATAACGCCTAGGTAAGGACACAAAACCAGACTTTAAATGCAGCTATCAATAAATGCACAAACCCCAAGACAGCTGATATGTACGGCCTAGCTGAGGAAATGCGATTTCACTTTTAAAAATAATGCAAGCACTAAAAAATCTATAAACTGGAGAATATGTTCGCCCTTGACAAACACAGAGAATGAGACGATACCCAGAAGAACTATTTTTGTATTTTTCAAGATATGAGTAAAACATGCAATCTGCTGTATTAAATGATGCTTAAATGCTGAAACACTAAAATGCCCAAAACAGATTTAACAATGCAAGAAGCTAAACACAATGCTCAAACTAAATGCACTCACAGTACAATGATTCACCACTAGATGTTGTCTTGCAAACACGAAGTGATGCCCAAGCTAGGAGGCCTTCATTCCTCGAAGCAGTCCCAGAGCCAATCCGGCAGCATAACAGTATAGTCGACCAAAGATGAAGAAATGATGCACAAGACTTCCTTTTTATAAGTTTCGTTTGACTTCACGAAACCCTAAAATCCAACTCAAAGTTCAAACCCTAATTCTTCCTTCAATATGGCGTCCTTTTCACCTTTAGCTCAATAATCATATTTTAATTAAAACATCACCTTGATAAATGCGCCCCAATTAATTTGCTTTGACTTAGGAGAACTCATCAAATATTAAATATAACCTTAATGAAGGCGCCACCCTTTGAGTCCACCTTTTAAAATAACATTAAGTCATTCGACTAGGCCAAGGTGATAAATAACATTTTAATTATAATGTTATTTTTAAGTGAAATGAGCTTGACTTCCCAGAACTGCATTCTGAAGCCCAAAACTGAATACGCCACTTGAGTCAACTGAAGGGGAAAGTCAACTGCCTGATACCATCCTGTTTACTGCCAAAAATAGAATTTACTAAAAATAGTAAATTCCAGAAAATGCTCTGAATGCCGAGATGAGCATACCCCTGCGAAGCTCTCTGAAAACCCAGAAAGATTCCGCCATTGAATCCATCATCTCTGAGCAATGACCTCCTCAAAATAGGAAACCCTAATTTAACTTCCGACTAGCCTTCGGGTTCCCAAAGAAAGGCCAACGGTCACTGGAAATGTCAGGTTTGAGAAGGGGACATTACAAAAATTAGTCAAATGTATACAAAACTCATGGAATATGAAATCCATGACATCAAATGTTCCATACAAATATGAAATATAATAAGTAAAACAATAGCTATAAGTCAATGACTCTATGCCCTATGGCATAGTGGAGCCAGCATCCTTCCTACGAAGGCGTCTAAGGGTCTTGGATGATGTTGTAGTTGCAGCCATAGTCTTTGCCTGTGTCTGACTCTCCATGCCACTCTCACCGACAATAGCTATGTCTCCTCGTGCTCTAGCCTCCTCCTCACCCATGGCTACAACCTCGCCTCCTCACCGTCCACTTAACGGGGTCCTCGCCACTAAAGACTGTGATTCGTAGTTTTCTCTCAACATCCACTCGTGATCGCGGATCAACCTCCTCTAGACCGATCGCCTTTGTCGTGGTAAAAAGCCTCAGATCCGGAATGTATTGAAATGACATATATACCAAGTCATTCATCCTCCATCATTGGACCTATTATGCTTCTTGGAGTGTATGTGCTCAAACATACTCCAATTGCGCTCACAACCAGATGAACTGCATGACTGGCTCAATATACGAATGGCAATATTTTGCAAGATCGGTGTATCAGAACCAAACATATGCCACCACCTATCTGAGATGAGAAAAAGAAACAAAATCAATCTCATTTCAAGTTTCAAGTTCAAGTTCAACATTTAACAATAAATTATAATATAAAAAGATGAAAATTATGCCCTTAAATATATTTTTACCTGGCAATAATGTTGTCCTATTATCTTTGCACATTTGACGTGCAAAGAAGTCTCCTTGTGCCTTAGTGAAGGCATCTATCTCCTACACCACCTGTGTAGTAACAGCGGGCAACATCCACTCTATCATCGTGTAGAGCCCACTAAGAATTTCTCTATCTGCATGGAGATCACGGCGGAAGTGGAAGGCTGGATTTAGGAAATATGCGGCTGCATGGATGGGCCTATGAAGTTGGTTTTACCATCTCCTATTAATGATATCCCAAATGGGACGATACTTCTCCTCAACTCCACCATAGACTGATCTAATGGCCTCTTTGGCCCTATCCATGCCCTCATATATGTAGCCCATTGGGGGCTTCTCCCCATCTGCAACTCGTAGGAGCACTAGCAAGGGCTCAATAAACTGCAAAGTGAAAACATGTTTCACAAATAAGTGTGAAAGAAAATAAACAAATAAAAGTAAGATATGATTAAAAATTTAAACATAATAAATAATTAAATTTTACCTTCACAATCTCGTCCATTGGTGTCCAAAACCCTTGCTCATAAAAAATGCAATCAGCCACAGCAATCCCTGCAATGCTTGTAGAAAAGGATGAGGAAGACCACTCCTCACTAGTAAACATGCGCCTCAAAGCTGCCCTTGACCAAATCAAGGATTGCATCGTGATAAAATTTGTTGCAAACCTGGTGATGCCAGGACGAGACAACTCCCTCAACCCCGTGTATTGCCTCATAAGGTTAAGCACCCATGTGTGGTTGTATACAAATTTGCAAATGTTTTTTGCTGCTTCCACACATGTTTTGATCCATGGGAGCTTGCCAAGATCCTCCAACATGAGGTCAATGCAATGGCGTACATGGAGTCCAGTAAAATATAGTAGGGTGCCTCTCTCCATCAATAATCTACCACAGCTAGCACATAATTTGTCAGACATCTCCTGGCCACCACTTGCACTACATTCTCTTCCCCACATCAGCTATCACCTCCTATAGCCTCACAATGTATGTGGCATTTTGAATTGGGCGTAAGGCATCAATGGACTTCAAGTGAAGACGGTGTCACCAAAAATAAGCAAAAACCAATTATTCAATAAATTAAAACATAACCAGCCATATTAAATTATTAATCACTAAATCAAATTCAAATTTTTACTACTATGGAAGTGGCTAAATTACCTCCGGAGGAAACTAGGAAATTAAGCAACGTCCTCTTTCTCCTATCGGTCCAACCATCAGTCATGATGGTGCAACCAATCATCCTCCACTGCTTGAGTTGCTCCTCTAATTGTGCTTTCACATCTGCCACCTTTTGAGTCAAAAGTGGGCCCTTTAATTCATCTTCACTAGGGGCTTTGAACCCTGCCCCACATATGGTTATGGCATCAACCATGTTTTGCCAGAAAGGTGACCTATAACATGTCATAAATAAATTAATAAGTTACATAAGTATTGTAAAATGAAAAAGTTTTAAGTTTTTAACTTTAAATTTGAATTCGATAATGAGATACATCTAGATTCTAAAATTTAAATATAAATTTTAAAACAATTAAACAAAAAAGAATTACCTCGTTACATGGAAGGAATGGTGCAAGAGCACCAAAAAGTCCGCGAATTACCCTTTACGATCATGTGCTGGCCCTGTTCCAACCCCATGCCTTGCCTGGGGAACCGGTGATAGTGCATGGTACAAAATATGAGTCCACCCTAGATTTATAAACTCTAGGGCTATCAAGCACATCAGCTTAATTACCACTAGTAGTGGGCGTACCGGCCACCAGCACTAGGAGTATGCATAGGCATAGCTAATGCAGAAACAGAAGAACTAGCACAAGCACTAGCACTAGGACGGTATGGAGGCATGGAAGAAGCATCTCCAACAACACCAAGTCCCTGTCCAACTCCAACACTCACCAACTCCTGCTTCTGTTTCTTTTTCATTTCTTTTTGCATTCCAAAAGTTTCTAATTGCACCTGCACTTCACGAACAACCTCAGGAGGTGCTTTAGGGCAACCCACTGCATCATGGGCGGGTATGCGTGCAAGATGGTATTTTAATCTATTTATGCCTCCATGATATATTGTTTTGCAGTAGAAACATTTGGCGTCTCCTCTTTTCATTCCAGGAAACATGTCAGCATGTTTCCAAGCAGGGTCTTTTCTGACTAGGGTTTGAGACATTGTGAAAATAATAATATGGTTTGATTTGCAAATGAATGTGGCTGCAAAAGTAGGGTTTCTAAAATTATTTAAGTTGCAAGTAGGGTTTGTAAAAAAAATATGCAAACTCAAAAAAACAATGATTTTACAAATTACAATGACTTATTTGTTAAAAAAACACAAAAAACCCAATTAAACGAATCTTTACCTCTTTATCTGGCTTGGAATGCAATGCAAACTCCCTCCCAATCACTGGTAATGAGCTCTCAATGCACCTCCTTGTTGGTATGAAGCTCCCTAAATGATATATGACCCTGGATTTGTCTTCAACAACTTGCTGGTAGCCCTCTCTTCTCCTCCTATTTTTCTTCGCAACTCTCTCTTCTCCTCCTATTTTGCCAAATGAATGAAATGAGGTTGCTTTTAGGGCTAAGGAGGTAATATAAGTTTAAAAAAAATATAAAAAAACTTTAACTTATGTTTTTTTTTGGCCTTTTTGGCCTTG
>VDFB02171199.1:63548-87136 GCA_007258455.2 Sequoia sempervirens | reverse complement strand
TTTACCGTTAGCAGAAATGACCAAAGAATTTAATAGAATGGACTACTCATATAATACCTTACATTATGGAGCTCAATTCTCTAATATATTACTACTTATCAAATCCTTTGTAAATAATTGTAAACTTATCACTCCATTTAAGCATTTAATTGATTTTCTTGAATCAAAGAAAAAATATAGACACACAATTGAACAAATTCTCAAATGAAGATTGACAACATCATTAACATTTCATTCAAAATTCACTCAAATCCATGTAAGGAGATAAATAATATTCAAATTATATGTTTATTCATGATTATAAGTCATATCTGCATACAATTTAAGATAATTTGCATATATTCATCCAAAACTCAAAATAGGCTATCTATTATATTCCTATCTTTCTACCCATTTATTCAACTCAAAACCTAGCTAGAGCTTTCATCAGTTCTCTCCCTACAAATGAGCCTTGAATTCCCTTTTATATGACAAGGGAGAAACAAGCTTCGGGCTCAAATGTAATTTCACCACAAATTTTCATTTTAAACAATCTCCATTGCATTTGACTTTCATTTCAAAACTTCCCACATATTGAATCTGCAAAACATAGTGCAACTAGGGAAAGCTACAGTTGTAACTACCATAAGAAAAGGGAATGCCAATTGTCATAAAAATCCCCTTTGTCACTATCCACGCAAAAAAACTAGGCAACCAAATTGCCACAAAGGCACACAATCAACATCAAAAAATTTCCACACACGCAAAACCAACACCACCAACAACAACATCATCAACACAAAATTTTACATCATACACAACAACTTCTTATTTACCTGCCACCCTACCCTTACCAACACTCAGACCCCAGCCCGCTTCTAGTTGTTGCTAGAGGAGGAGAGGAAAACTCAGCCTCCTCTTCTTTCTTTTCCTTGCCCAATATGGTTCTATTCCATCCACTTGGGGTTTTAACTGCCAATGGCACCACATATATCACTTCCTCATTAGAGGGAAAACCATGATTGAAGTGAGGTAAATATTGACAATAGTCGGAGTCGGTCTCGATTACACCATCAAAATTATTGCTCGTAAGGTCAATGGGTGAGTGTTGGCATCCAAAGGAGCCATGCCCATACCTTATTTTCCTACTGGCACTAGTAATAGAGCACACCGACTGCTTGCCTTTGTCATCTACTATTTGAGTAGAAACTTCCTAGAAGTGCAACCTTCTACTGCATCTAGTGGGCACAAGCTTGGGCTTGTCAACCAAAACACCTTCCTGAATAACAGGAACAATATTTTGTGAGCTCAAACGAATAGACCTCCTTACTGACTTACTCATTTTCTCTTGTCAGAAAGGCACTCAAATTTGATTAGGCTCAACCCAGAAAGTTCTCTAATTCCTACAAGAATGACACAATTAGTAGTTAATTCCTCTTGTATTTATTGTGTGAGGTAATGGAAACCTTCATCAATGCTTAGTAAAAATGCATGTGCAAACATGGCAATTTGGTAGTGTATGTACTATCACCATTTAACTTAAGAATTTGTATATCACCCTTCATGATTTCCAACAAAAGCATCTTTACATAGATTGAGAATGGTGTGACTAAACAAGCAAGGAATAATTCATTAATGCTTCACCAGTTGTATGATAAAATGACCACCACGTTCCATTTTCCAACTTTGAATACTACCCACTGATCTCTTGAAGATTTGGCAGATCAAACGGTTTATCTTGAGCTAACTCCATTTGACATCCAATGAAGCATTGTTGACCTTCCTCATGACTAATAACATTAATCCATCTCTGAAACCAACTACCATGTTGGCAGGTCCTATGCACTTTTCAAAATAAACGGCTGGAGCTACACATCACAATCTCGCTGACCTCACAGCTTTTAA
Organism: Sequoia sempervirens; assembly: GCA_007258455.2. Classification (NCBI taxonomy): domain Eukaryota; kingdom Viridiplantae; phylum Streptophyta; class Pinopsida; order Cupressales; family Cupressaceae; genus Sequoia; species Sequoia sempervirens. The sequence continues at coordinate 85,252 of VDFB02171199.1, read as the reverse complement.
GCAACCTTCATCTTCCTCCTGCAAGCTAGCGGTGAATGACAAAGATTTACATTAGCTTTTCATCTTGTTTTTCAATCTAAAACCATGGGTTATGAGCTCAATAGTGGATATTGGTCCCCACATTCCATATAGGACACACATATTCCTTTTGTTGACCTCACGCCAAATAATAGGGCAACACCTTAGGTCTGCGAGCTGGTGGGGTATGATCAAGATCTTCTCCCATATCTTTGAATCTAAAAAACCTACACATTGCACAATGAGTATTTAATGAAAGGATTTTGCTAAGTCATCAACGACATGGCCACTGGGGTTAATGGCTTAGGCTTACATCACCAGATTAAAATAAAAACCTTACTTTAGGAGAAGACATAATGCAGTGGTAAAACGATGACCAGTTCTTCAGGCTAATAGGGATGGTGAACTAACATGCTAAATGGCTCAAGAGGTGACTTAAGGGGTTAATGACAGACCAAGTAGGTCAACCTCAAATTATAACATTTGCATGCTCTAGGGAATATTAAAACCCTACTAATTCATGGGGACAAGGGTTTCAAAATGAAGACCCAAGTCAAGTGGTAGAGAGAAAATTCCTCAAAATTTTAGACTTGAGATAGAGTGACTGAGTGAGTGAGAGAGAGAGAGACCAGAGAGGAGTGGTGCTAGGAGGGAGAGAGATAGAGAGTGGAGGGAGTGGAGAGGGGGGGGGACAGAAGGGGAGAGGGAGGAGAGAGATAAAGGGGAGAGGGTAGAAAAGGGTGGAAGGTCGGTTTAAGGTTTACAAGACATGGCCTAGGGTAGAGGGAGACACAGAGGAAAGTGAGTGAGAGATTGATTCAAGAGAGGGAGAGAGGTAGGAGGGAGAGACTTGAGAGAGAGAGAGAGAGGGTAGAGGGTATAGGGTTTAAGGGCTTGGAGTTTAAGGGTTAAGGGTTTAGGGTTATGGGTAGAGGGGATAGAGATAGAGGGATTCAGTCAAAGAAAAAACCCAAACCTTAGGATTTTCCCAATACAATAAAATATTATTAACATAAGACAAGACATGAAAGGGACATAAGATAGGATAGGAAAGGACATATTCAAAAGATGCAACATACTGTGTTGATATGTCCTTCAATCTTCTTAAGAATTCTTAAGAAGATCCATGATCTTTTTATAAAGGAAGTGACTTCATAGATGCATCAAGTTCAATCATGCATCTTTTGAACAATGAGGAAGCATTTCAAGTTGTTGTCAAGCCCCTCTCACCATAACCCTATTGGATAGTCACACATCACATAGGAAGGTGAGTTGTTAAGTCACCCACATATGTGACAGGTGGTTGTCCAATAAAGATAAAATGAGGATACTATGTGTATTTATTACACATAACAAAAGAATATCATCAAGGTCATGATACAAGTACAAGGAAAACACCTTTGCAAGATCTATAAGGGGCAAAGGGGATTGATATTATTCATTCATGGGTGTAATGGTGAAAGTGAATGCAATAGGTAAAGTTCATTGTCATTGAAAAGGACAACCAACAATGCATGCTGCAATGGTCTCATGAAGGATGACAACAAAAAAAACCCTAAAGTTGCACAAGGCTCTATTCAAGGACTTCACAATCAAACATTAGGTGAATAAGTTTCCAAATAACATTCAATGCATGATGTTTTAAGGAAAGGCATAAAAGGAAAATACATTCAAGAAACATCAACTCTAGTTGACATAGATAATATGCCTATTGAAACATGCCATTACAAGAGGTTTATGACAGCAATGGAACCCTCATATCATGTGATCGAGATACAATTGCTATGCTCATAACCTTTCATGTAGGAGTTTTGGTCATCATGATTGATCCAACATGGATCATGATTGCATACAAGAAACAAAAAGTTACAAATGACAATTAAGTAGCTATGATTCAGGAGAGGTCTCATTTTGGAAGCCAAGGCCATAGTACAATTGTATATGAACAACAACTATGAGTTTATGCTACAAGAAAGACATGTAGGTTCATGTAGGACATCAAGCATTACAATGGTACAATTTCATATGAACAACAATCAACAATCAACAACAAGTAGTGAAGGAAGCAAGCATAGTTGTATTTTTACCTTTTCATACCATTGATCATCCATTCTAGCAATAAGCTATAATAGTGAAGGCATATACTTGTACAGGGGTGTTTTAAGGAAGATATTCAACATAAAAACCATCATAAATTATGGTGCTTCAAGGGAAAAGAGCATAGTCATGAATAAGAGCAGTACCATTAAAGGCTGCAGGTTTGTCTTCATGTTATCTATGAATTTGAAAAAATAAATCTACACTAGGTGACAACATGACTATAGCCATGAAATGGATTGCAGTGAGATAAATAATATAAATTGTTGTTTCCACTATCTCATTTTCTCTTTGGATAGTCATTACTAAGTCCTAACAAGTGAATAGAAAAGGGATAGGTGTCAATAATATACCTTCATTTGACAAGTCCTAGAATTTTGGTGATCTCATTGACCCAACAAGGCATTTATTAGAAATCATTTCATATCTTTTTGACAAAATCAAAAGGAGGACTGATGTATCCAATTGTAAGAAAAGAGAAATGTCCAAGGGAGGGGTAGTACCATCATCTTAGGTACCACTACTGCAAGATGATAAATGAAAATCCTTGTGTTTGTATGCATGGAGGTCCTAAAGCATACTTTGGCTAAGGTGCATTCATGGCATCTTTTGGTGAAAGGTTTCCCAAGCATGAGCAAAGATCCAATGTTCCATCAGGCTATGTTGGAAAAATTATACACTAATCCCCCCCTAGGGTGTTTCCTCTCATCAAAACCAATCCCTTCTTCCTATCATTTGTTGACAAGGGCAATTAATTAAAATGCTTAAATGGGATTATAGGAGGATATGTTCTATATAAGGATTTGATAAGTAGTATTGGGTTAGAATACATATTGATGAGATTGCAATGCAATGTTATTAGTGATCATATATGCTATGTGTTAAATCTTTCATAAACCCTTGAATACTTATGAATTTGACTCTCACAATGGATATATGGCACTGATCTAAGTTGTATGATTCAGTATTTGTTCGTCTTTACCTAGAGCTTGCTAAAAATTGCAAATCAATGGCCTATTTTATCTTGGGATTGTGTTATAGTTATCTCATGCTCCAAACAGCCGATAATGTCGATGAATAGCCAATTCTATTCGATATTATCCTATTATGTTGAGATATTAAATGAGATTATTTGTTATTGTTAATGTTGTTTATGATATTGGTGCAGAGGTTGTAAACACATTAAGGGATCTAATGAGCAACATACTGACTAGATTTGGATGTCCAGAAAGGATTGTGTCAGATAATGCAATGTGTTTTAGATCTGAGGAATACATAGAGTTTTGTGAGAAGCATGGAATCCAAATTTCTTATTCATCACCATACTACTCACACAGAAATGGACAAGCAGAGTCAAGCAATAAAAGCTTGATGAAGATTATTAAAAGAATCCTGGATCAAAATAAAAGGGCTTGGGATACTAAGCTGAGATTAGCAATCTAGGCAGATAGGGTAACTATGAAGAAGGAAATAGGTTGTGCCCCATTTTAATTGGTTTATGGGATAAATACCAGGTTGACCCAAAATAACATAATGGAAATGTATAAGTTTGTCCATATGTATGATAATGAAATTGACGATGAGATGCAATTGAGAGTGGAAGCTCTTATAGAATTAGATGAAACTAGGAGGGAAGCCTAAAAGAGAAATGCAAAGTTGCAGTTGCAAGTAAAGAATTTGTATGAAAAGAGGGCAACTGCAAGGATTTTCAAAGATGGAGATTTGGTTTTAATGTGGAATGCAAGACTGGAAGATAAAGGGAAACATGGGAAATTTGATGCAATCTGATTGGGTCCATTTTTTATTAATGGTAAGTGGGAGGAAGATTCATACTTCCTCCAAGATATGACAGGATATCTTATGGAACTGCTAGTTCATGGATAGTTCTTGAAGTATTCTTTTCAATGAAAAGTAGTTTAGGTTTGTATATTTTGTATATATTTTGTACATAGTTGGGGTTGTTTTGTTTGAACAATCCCTTTTTGGTTGTCCCTGTATCTTGGTCTACTCTAACTGAGATTCTATATTCTCGCTTCATTCCAGTGGAATGAACATCTCCAACTGAAGCCACTGATGGAACTTCAATATTTTGCTCCTTTTTTTTCACTCATGCCTTGCCTTATGTCTCTGGTCTTTCATGGTGTTCAATTTTTCTAAGGGTTGGGGTTTTAGCTTTGTCTTCATGTAAAACCCTAATGTTTATTTCACACTTTGGCTAGGTTCTATTTTACTATTACTTTTGATGAGGTTTTAAAAAAACTTATGTTATATTGGTTTGTCTAGGTGGAGTTCCTTTGATTTTAATACTTTATTTCCTAAGTCTCAGTTGGCCCCATGTTTCATCTTTAAAAAAATAACTTATGTCATTGTTTACCGTTGGCCTAGTGATGTCGCCTCATCCTTTTTAATGAATGTTTTATTTGGTAGAAGGGATCAAATTCATGCTACCATTGATCTAATTTCCTTTGGATATCAATGGTTGCCTGCCATCGCATGATCATAAGTTGTGGGATTTTTATCGATTGTGATATTGCGGGCGGGCACCATGTGTCCTTCTTGGGGATGAAATTGCACAACCACTAATCAACTACCATTTGATCTCAGTCATTCCCCACCATCCCATGATGGCCCCATGACAATGCTTTGGTTGATTGCGATATCATGGGCAGTTGCCATGTGTCCCATCTGATGAAGCCAAAAGAATAAAGGAAATATCGTGGAACATTAATCTAGCCTTAAATACATTAAAAGGCAGGTTACTAAAGTTCTCTTAAGATGCACATGATTCAAATTGATGGATGTGTTATAATCTTGATGGAAAATATGATCTAGCATTAATGATAGGGCCGATGACTTTGTTGAAGGAATGAGATCATTGATGCTCAAGATCTATGGTTTCCCACCATCGCGTGATCTGAAGTTGTAGGATTTTTACCAATTGTGATATCGCGAGCAACCACCACATGGACTTCCTTCATTGTGTATGTTATTGTTGGCTCCTTATGGCCATGTTGGTGATTTTTTTAGCTTGTTTTGAAGGTATTCTTCAATGATTTGATCAAAATGAAGGATCGATGGCTCAAATTTAAATCTGCATCAAATATGGTTGGAGTCGTTTGTACAACACATGAGTGCATTTTAATGGTAGATGAGACACTTATTGGCACAATGTGATCAAAATAAAATCAATTCTCTTGCTTTATGTGTGTCACAAAGCATTTAGGTATTTTGCGAAGCAGTTTTAGAGCCGAGAGCAAGGTTATGAACCCTGACAGTCAGAATTTGTGATTTCTACAAAAAGAGTCGTGAGTTAATTTATGCGTTTCCTGGTCACTCTGTGCTTGAATTAAGGAAAATATTTGCTATACTTATCATAGGGCTTGTTGATAAATGTTTTAGGGCTATAGTTTATTTAAATTGTGAGAAATTGCAATTATTTTTTCTATAATTTCATATCTTTGGTTAGTCCTAGCTATTTGAAGTGTGAAGTTATAAGAAGCCCTAGTTTGTCCGAGATGGCACCACCCAAGCAACATTCTGGATAGATTGACTATTTAAAAAGAAACCTATATGATGATTTCCTAGATCAATTTCCCTTGTCAACAAATGATAAAAAGAAGGGATTGGTTCTGATGCGAGGGAAAATCTTGAGGGAGGGGTTAGTATACAATTATTCCAACATAGCTGATGCTAGGGTTCCTCTCATGGGTTTGGAAATGTTCAGATTGTGGTATGGATAGAGGAATTTTCCTCACACTTATTCAAATGGATGGATGTATGATATGGGGAAGTTGGTGGTACTGAATGTTTTCCCTGATGTAGACCTGCTTAGGGTAGTAGCTGCAAGATATGACCCTATCACATGGGTAATTAGGGATAATTTATGGAAAGGTTTTGTTAAGCATTAACATAGATGATATTCAATAGATTTTTGACTTGAGTGAACCAAGTGAGGACTTGGTGCCTATCAAACTTGAGGAAATGAAGTAGGAATATGAAAAGTTGAAGTATCTTTTCAGAGATAAATTGCTTTCACCTCATCTAGCTAGGGCAGGAGGTTCAAGATTTCATATTAGCCCCAGTGACTAGGAACCTTTCAGATTAAATTGTTTTGCAAATCACTTTCTAACCACTTTTTATTCATTGCATCAATTTTTTGGTTTCAGTCCCTGTGCGATGATTCCCATTGCATACATGTTCATGGGGGTGCTAATACAAAACCCTAACTTCTCTGTCACATATGACTGCTTCTTTCTTGGTTGAGAGGATACATGAGGGGTTGTCAAAGCTATAGAAAAATGATATCGACACTCAATTCTTTTGGTATTCTATGTTGATACATATGTTTTTATTCAAGAATGCTAACTTCTTCTTTAAGAAGATGAAATTAAGGTAATCGTTTGATGGAGAAATATTTCTAATACATATATGGGTTTCAGATTTATCTTTTAATAAGAAAAGCACTAGTTATGTGCAATTTGATAATTATTTTGCTTCCAGATTGAGGGCTAGATTGATGGTGAATGTACCTAGGATTCCTGAGGAAATACATGAGTTCCTCATGCCAAAGGGGAGGAAGCCAAAATTAAAAGTCATCCATAACTGGGGTGACATTATCCCATACCTAGTCAGCACTATTTTGAGGGTTTATAGTTTTCAATGAGCCCCTCATATACTACCATACAATGTACCACCAAGAGTGGGGTTTGCAGAAGTTATGTGGAAGATAGGTTGCATCCATGAGGACAATCTCACAGCGAAGGGTAAGGGAACATTTTTCCTTGATTATACAGTGGTATCTGATTTTGCCTTTTCAAAAGGAGGCTGGATGCACTTTCATAAATTCTTTGAGGATTATCATTTGAGATATGGTCCAAAGTGGCAACATGATCCTGAGGGTTTCTTTACCCTTTTTAGATAAAGAATAAAGGATGGAAAGTATTTTCATGAGTTCAAATTTCCTAAGGACCTGATCAAAAATGAGTTCGGCCTAAATAAGCAGGAATTGAACAAGGAGAAATGGAAAGCTTATGATAAGCTATTAGATATTATGCACAAAATGGATCAGAAATATGATCCACTATTGGAGTTCAATCCCCACCATAAGAAATTGATTTTCTGATGGAGAACTTCAAAGAGATTATGGGCACTTTGATAACTGAAAAAGTAACCTTAGAGCTGAGTCTAGGTTTACAAGAACAAGGTTCTAGACCATTTGAAACAAGGCCAGTATACCAGCTGTAGACACATAAAATGTACCAATTGACATTGTGCATATGATCATGAATACTAACATCGTTTCATCCTGAATCATCCTTCGGTCTAACCATTTAATCAAATTCCCCTATTTGATTAAATTCATCAATATTCCTCTCTTAATTAAATAAACCAGTTATCTAGTTAAGTCACATCTTCTCGATAATTAAATTAATCATTTTGATCTAATTATCCTATTTAATTAAATAATTAATTTTATTTGATTAAATCTCTTAGTCTATATATTAAATTAAATAAATTAAAACCTTATTTAATTTAATCTAACATCATCTCTTTTAATTAAATAAATCAAAATCTTTATTGATTAATCTCTTTATCACATTCTTCTCATTATTTGATTTAAATAAATCCTAAAATCTAAGTCAAAATGGTTAAATCAGCTAATCTTCTTTAAATTAATCAAACCTAATTAATCTTAGTCTTAATCCATCAAATCCTCTAGATTTTACAACTTGCACATTGAAAATCAATTTAATTGATTTATAAATCATCTATTTTCATTCAAAAAAGGCATCAAAGATGGAATATTCCTCAAATTTGAAATCTCCCCCCAAAAGGACTTGTCCCTTCCAACAAAGCATTTAAAATCTCTTACATGTATTTTTCTTGAGCCATGTGGAATTAACTTCACCTTTCACCTAATCCTTCAAGCCATATTTTCAATTTGAATCTCCCCCTTCTTTGCACATTCTTCAAAACTTGCACATCCTCCATCCATTCACAAGTTGACAAGTGGCATCTTTCCATTGGATGAATGTTAGTCCCACATTGCTCAAATTTGGACATTCACCCTTCAATCTCATCTATAAATAAAGAGCTCATCTCTTCATTTGATCATCCACAAATTATGAAAGTTACCATTCTCAAATATCTATTAGATTCCATCCATCATCATTGAAGCTTAGCTAGGTTATGTAGGTTTTTAGCTTGGAGCACTCATCAAACATCAACAAAGTGGATCAATTATTATCAACACATCAAGCTTCCATCATAGGAATTGGGAAAGGGCCAATTTTCACATCAAATTGGCACCAATTCCCCCATGGGATCAAGAGTTTTCTCATTTAATTAGATTCAATCTCTCTTTTTTATTTATTATTTTATTCTTCATTGTTTTTCCTAATTTGAACTTTGGAAATGGATTTCATGGGGAATCCTTGTTCTTGATTGCATTCTATAATCTAATGTGTTTATTCTTATTGTTTTGCAGGTATTGGGATTGGGGTTTGTACATTTGGTGCTAGAAGGAGGGCATAATCTCATTTTTAATCACTTTTTTCTAAAAATTCTGCATTTTTTTTGTGCACGGGAAAATTCCAAAGCTGGAAGCTCGACGTCATTTTTTTAGCACCGCTAACAAATCAAACTCTGATGCTTTAGCCATCCCGTCTTTTTTTTTTGAATTTAAATTTTAAATAGCGACGCTAAGGAAAAGTGTGACACAATTGAGCTCACTGGTCTGGGCACAGAGCACCGATGACTGGTAAGTGGCATTGTACAACACCAATGAGAAATCAAATTGTGATGCAGTCACGGGTTGCGCCGCTGGCAGGGAGTAAAAAATTGAAATTTTATTTTAGCTTGTGCTTTTTGATAAATGATAATTTTATCTTCTATTTTCTACTTTTTAACCTTTGTGTTTTGCAGAATCTAATGGGTTTTCATTCTTGTAGGTTGGATGAATTGAAAATGAAAGAAGGAGAATCATGATGGTGGTATTTGTCCAAATCAAAGTGTTTTTAAACACTTTAGTGTTTTCTCAACACTCTTAGGAAAATGTTATTTCTTTTTGCTTAGGACACTAATTTTTTTGGGGATTTAAAAATAACCCTTTCAATTTTCGTGAAGGCTTAAAACAACTATTAGGAATACAACTTACTAGAGTTTTTTTTTTGGTTAACAATTAAATAAAGTAACTCTCATTTATCTTTTGGTGCTTTAAAAATAATTCATAAATACTTTGTGGCTCTAAAATGAACATGTGTTATTTTGTTTTGTGATGGATTACTTGAACTAAATTCATTGGAAAAGGACATATGTGCTTCTTTCGTGCTTTATAGTGATCTTGAGAATCAAAAGGCCTTTTTCATGATTTTAGGTTGAGATAAAGCAATCACCTCCACACTTCGTTTTGGGTTTAAAATTGAACAAAATCTTGTGCGATTGTGAATGAATTTATTGCATGTGTTCTCCCTTTGTTTCTAAACAAGGGTCGATCGAACTATGAATAATTTTATTTGCTTTTGTTTATCTTAGAGGACCTACCTTGGGGAAAAAGTACTCACCCAAGGGAGCGACTCAACCAATAACACTTTGAACTCGAGAGTATTTCCAACCGGGATATAAATGTGGGTATTGGAGTAAACGCCAATATCATGTGGTTGATTCTACCGAGATGGATCTGAAAAGGGAATCTTGTCATAGGGGTCAATCTCCACGAATGTAAATTCTAAAGTAAAACTCTTGTTTGTAGTGGCTAGTTAACCCATTCAATGATTTTATCAAAGTGGTGCATTGGAACTTAAATTCCAAGAAGTTACTTGCCATGTCTGATCTTGGTTAAAGTATAGAGGTTAAGACTTCATTCTTAACATACATTTATACTCTTTCCTTGGTTGCATGTAAAATCATCCTTTCTTCTATGAAGGGCATGAGGCAAGCCCACCAAGAAAAATGTACCAATTGAGCTAGGGTTTTATATTGCTTATGAGTCAAAAAAATTTCTCGTTCGAAAACATTGGGAAGCAAAAACTTAACATCATCATCCAAATTTCAAACCCTTTGGGAGACAAATACAATTGACTCAATTCATGTGTTATTGCTTTCCCTTTGGATTTTATCCTCAGAGGTTTCTAAACACTTGGGTTACATCTCAATTTTTCTACTAAAGTTAAACAATAGGTAACCCTTGCCTTAAGTTCATCAAATTTCCACATAATGTACCTTGTGGGATTTGAAGAAATTAAGACATTGGACATATAGTTTGGAAAACTAATCAAAAAAGGGTTTTTGGTAAAATAAAGTCACTAAGAAAAGAGAACAAAATTGACTCTCACATGTGTTGAAACCTCATGATTTCCAACAAGGTCAAAATCCCAAAACCAAAGTCCTTGATTCAAAGTGAAATTTAGAAATCACACCCAAAGGATCGTCAAGAAATATCAAAGAAAGTGTAATCAAAATCAATAAATCAAGATAAGAAAAAAATTCACAAGGTTCTATAGGGTCATTTCTTTGAATAATCCTGAAATGTATTCTCAATTTGAACTACTTCTTAGTTATAGAGGTCCTTAAAAGCATTGCATGTTCTTCAATACCGAGGTTTAGGCAAAAAAAGTGTATTTTTTAGGTACATCTTAGGATCAAAATAAATAAAAAATCCTTTCTCATCCATCCTTCAAACATCAAACCAAAAAAAAAATCATCCCATCATCACCTTTTGAGAAATCTTTAAATTATCCTCCATGCTAGGCTTTTTGGAAAAAATCAAAATTATCAAATCCTTGAGACAAAATCCTTGAAATATTTATCAAATCATCTTTGGCTAGGTATGTGTAGATGAATCCTTTTGCATATTATTAGTCAAAGTTATCAAACCATCTTGTTTATCTAGGTATATGTGGATGCATCATTCTTCATATACTTGGCTAAATTATCATCTTGTTTTGAATAGGTGTGGGTAGATGCATCCTTCTCCCTACACATATTCAAATTATCATCCTTTGAGAAAATTTATTCCTTAAGATAAATCATCCAACATTTTAGAATCTATTTGTTCAAAATCAAAGCAAACCAAAATCAATCAAGTCAAGGACAATCCCAAAATCAAAAATTGAAATCTAAAAACATATCCAAAAGCCCCAAAAGTCTAGCATTCCTCTCAAGATTTATCAAAATATCAAAACATCCACATCATTCATCTCTTGCATCATCATCATATCACATTTTGATTCTCAAAACATCCTAAAAAAATTCTCTTTGTGCATAAAATAAAGATCAATCCAAACAATTAGAGATTCATCTCCCATATTCTTGAAAATTGATCCTTGTTTTATGGTTCAAACTAGATCTCAATACAATAATAACATGGAATCCAACAAAGAAACACCCACTTCAAGCTACCTAAGCAAAACAAACGTTGAAATGAATCTAGTCGAATCAAGCAATCCTTTGACTATCTCATCATCACAAAACCCACAAGAGGAAATCCAAGGAAAAGATCTCACCTTTGGGATGTCGCATGAAGAAATAACCGAAATGCTCCAAAATCCAAAAAACCATAAGATCATCAACATCATGATGATGCTTAACCCTTCACTATACATGCTTGAACTAGCTGAACAAGGGTCCAAATTACCTTCCGATTTCAACGTGAGTACTATAGTGGAGACATATTTTCCCCCAATATCATCTACACCCCCATCCCAAAGCATCACTCAAAACATTCCTCAAATCACAATGTATTTTTCTCCAACTCAACCTAATGTGAATAAGGGAAGTACACTCTCAATGCTATTCAAATACACCCCCTTGTTAATAATCAAAACTTGGATGTAAATACCATTTTGAAAAAAAACATAACCCAAAATCCATATGACCCTCTTACTTTCCATAATCCTAATGATCCATCATCATCATCCTTCCACACAACACCCCATAACTCTCTCCTCACAAATTCACAAGAGGGTGACATGTTCGGACCTAGGGGCATTTTTGACATCACACCCCTCACATTTCCACCACTTCCACCATTTCCATCATCATCCACACCGCTCCTTGGATTAGGGATTCCCCCTTTACCAAGTGTTAACCAAACCAACATCCCAAATATCAATCAAAACATCACGCAAAACTTGTCATCGATATTGCAACAATAGATGCCAACTACACAAGCAATTATGACATCATCAAACACTCCCCTAACATTTCAAAGCATGGTATCTCAAGGGCCAATCACATAAAAAACACCATTTACCACCAACATGACAACACCATTCACCACTCAAATCATCAACATGACATCGCTGCTCACCACTGCCACAAACACCATTCTGAATCCACCACCACCCCCACCACCACCAACTTCCAGCATATCAAGCTAATACAACATGGTATTGCAAGAATCTCAACAAGATGATTTTCAAAGGGCATTCCTAAAAGTGCAAGAAAATAAGTTGCACAACTAGTTGTTCAACAAGCCACTCAAGCTACAAAAGTTACCCAAGCAACCCAAGCCACATTATAGGCACAACAGGCTACACAAGCCCAAGCATTCTTACAACAACAACAACAAGTTGTACAAGCTGCAAAAGCACAATCACAAGCCTAAGCACAAACCCAAGCCCAAGCCCAAGCACAAGCACAAGCACAAGCCCAAGCACAAGTAGCTCAAGCCCAAGCTCAAGCACACGTCCAATATCAAGCACAACAAGCACAAGCACAAGAACAACTTCTTGCACAAAAACAACCAGCACAACTGCAAGCATACCAACAAGAAATAAAGAAATATCATGAGCAGCAAGAAGCAACCCAATTGGAATCCCAACAACAAGCGTTGTTGGAACAACAAGAAGCACAACAACATGAAATCCTAGCACAACAACAACAAGATCAACAAGAAGCATTGTTCATACAGTAGCAAGTGCAAGCATAGCTAGCTCGACAAAATGTGCAAATACCATCAAACAACCCACCCATTCAACCAACAATCGAAACACCCCAAAATACCTTCATCCCACCCCTTGATCCACAAAATGACGTAACAACATAAATCAGGTTGTTCTCACAACAAGTACTCAATCTTCAATTAGGGTGAACCAAAAAAACACCAAGCAACTTGTGTCCCTATCCATTTGATAGGAGCCTTGTGATGAAACCATTCCCCAAGGGATTTAAGATACCCAAGTTTGACAAATATTGAGGGACAAGAAACCCTGATAATCACATTAGGGAATTCCAGGTACATTGCATGGAAGTCACATACGATGATACTTATTTGATGCGGCTATTTCCTAGGAGTTTGGCTGGCCACGTTATGGAATAGTTTTCTCGTCTACCAATAGGCATTAGAAAATTCCAAGAAATAATAGATGCATTCATTAAAAATTATGCATGCAATATCCCAATGGATGTTAGTCTAGAAGAACTCTCAATTCTAAAGTAAGGTAAGAATGAGTCATTCACTTCATTCCTACAGCGATGGGGATCCAAAGCCAATCGAAGGAGGTGGACCATGCTTGAGGAACAACAATTTTGCACCATCATATCCAAAATTGATGGCCTCTTGGCATTTCATCTCAAGGTACAAGGGATTACCACATATGATTAGTTGATATACAAGGTGCTCAACATCGAATGAGCCCTTATGACTCAACCCACATGATCAACTTCATACCTCGAACAAAAAAACCACCCACCCACCAATTACAACAATAAACCTCACACATGGGAAAGGAACAAAAATGTTACTAATGATGGTGTCATCGATGCCAAGGTTGTCATTAGTGCTCCTCGCCAAAATACACCTGCATCACAAATCCAAATCCAACACCAAAATAATCATTAGACAACACAACAACCAAACCACAATTCGACAATTAACAATCTCAATGATCAAAGGGGACCACCCCAATGGAACAAAAATTACCCCAAACAAAAATACACTACTTTGGGGGAACCACTTGAAGTCATAATGAAGAAGCTGATAAATGAAAAACTCATCAAAGCTCCTACTTTTGAGAATTACCAAGAACTGGATGTGAAACCTCCTTAGTATAATGAAAATCAACTCTATGAATTCCATAAAATCAAAGGCCATACCATGAACAGTTACATGAGATTAAAAAACATAGTTCAAGATCTCATCGATCAAAGGATTATAAATGTAGAACAACCAATGGGAAACCAAGATCTTAAGATATACACGAATCCGATCCCTAACCATGGCAATAAAGGGAATAATAAAAACACCGATAAAGGGAAAGGAACTCAGACAAATATGAATCATGTGTAAGAAACTATTGTCGCCTCCTTAGATGAATATTGTACAGTCATCACCATCAAAGGTGCCCATGCCAATTGTGGAGTCACCACAAGAGGTGGCAAAGTTACCATCATAGGATCATCCCAGCCAAACAAAATCCCTTCATATAGATCTGTCCCTAATGGCTACAATGTCCTAGAGCAACTCAAAAGAACGCCAACACAAATCTCCATCATGGAGTTTCCAAAAATCTCATTTTCCCATAAGAAAATCCTTGAGGAAGTGTTGGCTTCATCCACTGTCCTCGCCGATCTTGATGTAGAACAATTCCAAGCTATGGTCAGAAATATCATTATGCCAAATCTCCTTGCATTCTTTGACCAGGATTTCCTCACTAAACCATCTCACAGCCGAGCGCTTCACTTAGAAGTCATATAACATAAGAGAAAAGTCAAAATGGTCTTAGTGGATGGAGGTGCGGGTTTGAATATATGTTCTCTCAACCTCATCAAACAATTGAAAATCTCAGAGGATTCTATTGACAAAGGAAATGGTATCACAATAAGAGCATATGATGATCAAGAAAGAGTGTCCAAAGGCACGATCAAACTCCCTATTCAAGTAGGGTCGACTATCATGGAAACCACTTGTCAGGTCTTGGACCTTGACTTACCATATAACATCCTTCTGGGAAGTCCATGGATTCATACAATGAAGGAAGTTGCATAAACTTTCCATCAATGTGTGAAATTCACACATGAGGGACAAGAAGTTACCATCCATGGATATCTCAAACCCTTCTCATATTGAAAAATCCTTGAAGAAAAGTACTATAAAATCCCCTAAGTACTAAAAAATGATGAGGGACCATCTACACCATACATTGATCCCGCCACTCTCGCATCCACTTCTACAATAGACACCCGTCACTCCCACCATTCCCACCATCTCTGACATTAAGCTCATCATCCAAGATAATGGTTGTGGAAACTACAAGCTCCCTAACAATGCTTTTGTGATTAGAGAGTTACCATAATCTCCTAGATCACGGGGACATCCACAAGAAAACGAAGCCTCCACATCCCAAACATCTCCTGGAGACTATCCTAACTTTACAAGTTGGGGAGATCTTGGCCAAGAAGTTATTGAGGTAGATCCATCTCAAATGCTATATCAAGATGAGAGACTAGTAGCTGATTTACCAATGGATGACAAAAGCAAGGGTCTGCAAATGATACTCGCAATGGCCAATGACATAAATCAAAGACTGGGGAGAAATGACAATGGGCTTATAACACCTATCATTCTAGAGACGCGAGTAATAAAAAATCTTGGCCTTGGATGTACCCCTCCGATTATAACCATACGTGTCCAAAGTTCTTCAGATAGAACGGTTAATAATCCTCCTCAGCCAACCACAACAGAACTACGATTACTACTATCCATAGGTAGAGTCATAGATAACTTTACATTTGATATAATTGATGTTTGTAGTAGTAGTAATGATGAGGACCCCACATCTAATTTACCTAGGCTTTTTGAGGACACCACTCTTTGCATGATTAGCACCCTATCTTTTGAATCAGACCACCAAAATCATGAAATCCACCTAGTATACCCCCAACTCATCAACTATGACCAACGAGGACCACCAATTCTTGATACATTCAAAAATGATGAGGCACTCTTAGAATTCATGGGACTACGGGATAACATTCCATATGGGGATCACAAAGCAGGGTTCATAATTGAGCTAGATACACATGCCTATTACGGGGAAACGATTGAATCCCTTAGTCACAAAAGTGAAAACCACACTCTAGCACTCTTGGACCAGAAAAAAGTAAAAAGAAAGGATCCATCCAATGGTGAAAAACTCTTCGAGGCACCTAAGGATGGGGGATTAAATCTTCCTTCTAGAGCTATTCATCAAGAAAAATTAGCAGTCCTGGAAAAAAGGTACAATCCGGTCAATCTAGGAACAGAGGAAACCCTGCATATCACATTCTATGCGAAGTCATTACTATCAGAGGAACAGGAGCTCTTAGCAGCCTTCCTAAGACAAAGACAGATAAATTTTGCATGGAGTTATGCTGACATGCTAGGACTTGATCTAGAAATCATGGTCCACCACTTAGTAGTATATCTAGAAGCAAATCCTGTTAAATAAAAGGTTCGAAAAATGCACCCTCAGATCACCTTATTGGTCAAAATGGAGCTAAAAAGCTATTAGATGTAGGATTCATTCGACCGATAGATTATTTAGAATGGGTGGAAAACTTGGTACCTATTTCAAAACCTGATGGGGGCATCATAATCTGCATAGACTTTAGAGACTTGAATAAGGAATGTCCAAAAGATGACTTCCCACTTCCAAACATTGACATGATAGTGGATATGATGACCGACATGAAAAGTTGTCACTAATGGATAGATTCTCAGGATACAATCAAATCATGATAGCTAAAGAGGACCAACATAAGACGACATTCACTTGTCCATGGGGGACTTACTGCTGGAACATGATGCCATTTAGCTTAAAGAACGCAGGAGCAACATACCAAAGGGACACAATATTGATATTCCATGATATGATCCATAAGATGGTTGAATATTATGTTGATGATATTCTAGCCAAATATAGAAAGAGAAACGATCACATAGCAATCCTACAAAGTCATATTAAACCCAAAGAAGTGCGTCTTTAGCATACAATCAGGTAAATTGCTAGGATATATAGTGTCAATGAGGGGTATTGAGGTAGATCCAACAAAGGTAAAAGAAATCCTTGAAATGGAGGAACCAAAGACATTAAAGAAATTAAGAGGTCTCCAAGGAAGGCTCCAATCCATTAGAAGATTCATAGCACAACTGGCAGACAAACATAACCCATTTTCTCACCTACTCCACAAGGGAGTAGAGTAAAAATGGGATACCAAGAGTGAAGAGGAATTCAATAAAATCAAAGAATATCTATTGACACCACCAGTCTTAATGCTAACAATCCAAAGAAAACCATTGAATCTCTACGTATAAGCAACAATAGTAGCCCTTGGAGCTCTCTTAGCTTAGCATGACGAAAATGGAATAGAAAGGGCTATCTATTACATCAGTAGAACAATGGTTGGGCATGAGCTAAATTACTCATTCATAGAGAAAGCATGCCTAGCGGTAGTGTTTGCATCATAGAAATTTAGACATTACATGTTGGCACACAAAATAAAACTCGTTGCCAAAATTGACCACCTCAAATATCTATTATCAAAGGAAATGCTCATGGGAAGAATGGACAAATGGGTGATGATACTATCATAATACGACATTGAATATGTGGAGTGGAAGGAAATCAAAAATCAATTCATAACATATCAACTTGCAGAAGCACCAATTTATTAAGAGAATCCTCTAATCTCAGAGTTTCCAGATGAATCTATTTTTAATCTCAATATAGCTGACCACTGGAAATTGTACTTTGATGGCTCATACACACAACATGGATTAGGAGCTGGATATTATTTATCACCCCACAAGGGGATTGCATACCAAGGTCCTACAAACTGACATTTCCCTACACTAATAACATTACAGAATATGAGGCCTTAACCATAGGCCTCAAAATAGTAGTGTAGTGGAACATTATAGCTCTCAGAGTATACAAAGACTCTCAATTGATAATAAATCAAGTAAACGATGAATACCAGACCAAGGACGACAAGATCACTCCACACTAGAAATTGGTGGAGACTCTCAAAGAATCCTTCATCAAAATCACATTTGAGCAGATTCCTATAACCAACAACAGAGCAATAGATGTCATGGCAACAATTGAGTCCTTACTGGATATCCCCCACAACGTTCCAAGGTATGAATTCCTAATAAAGCAACTTCTCATTCCTACATTCAAGGTACCATAATCAAAATTCGTGTGCGAAATCATTGGTCTCGGTGATCCTTGGTACCACAACATTTATACATACCTTCGAATAGGAGTCATACCCACCAACTTACCTTCAAACCTAAAATGAACCTTTGTAAAAAAGGCATCCAAATTTGTCATCCTAGGAGATACCCTATACCGTAGGAGCATAGAAGGAACCCTACAACATTGCTTAAATGTCGAGGAGGCATTAACTGCTCTAACTAAAGTACATAATAGTATCTGTGGCTCACACTCAAGTGGAATAACCATAGCCAAGAAACTACTAAGGATGGGGTATTATTGGCCCACAATGGAAAAAGAAGCACATGACTATGCCAAAAAAATTCTACAATGTCAGCAACATGGGGACCTCATCCATGCTCCAGCTCAAGAGCTTCATCCCATCATAACCGCCACAAAGTACTTTACTAAGTGGGTGGAAGCCATACCCATGACATACATAACTGGGAAACAGATCTCAAAGTTCATCCTGAACTATCTCATTTTCCGTTACAATGTCCCACAAGCCTTTATCTTAGATAATGGGACACCATTTAAAAATCAGGATGTCTGTAACTTATGTGAGAAATTCAAAATCCAACATCGCTTCTACACCCTGTACTATCCCCAAGGCAATGGCCAAGTAGAAGCTACAAACAAAACCATTTTAAAAATCCTCAAGAAAATAGTTAATGGCATAGGTTGTCATTGGCATCTACAACTTAATCCAACCCTCTAGGCCTATCGAACTAGCATCTGTACACCCACCGACGCCACTCCTTTCTCCTTGTTCTATAGATCATAAGCAGTAATCCCCATAGAGATTGAGCTCCCATCCCTCAGGATATCACTACAAAACCTCATCACAGATGAAGAGTACTGGGTATCAAGATTAAATGAGCTAGAGCTACTAGATAAGCAACATATGGATGCTTTGCATCATTTGCAAGTCTATCAGAATAGACTCAAAATGAGCTACAATAAGAAAATCAGAAGTAGGACCTTCCAAGTCGGAGAACTAGTGCTAAAAGAGAATCAAAAGAATGTCCCAAACCCAAGAAGCAAAGGCAAGTTTGAACCCAATTGGTTGGGACCATTCATCATCACATCAAGTTAAAAATTAGGGGCATATCAGTTATCAACACCCGAAGGGGAACCTCTACAGGAGCCTATGAATAGCTCCCATCTCAAAAGTTTTATGCCTAAATATTTCAAGGTATATAACCAAAAATGTCTTCAAAAAATGGTTACTTTGGCAAAAACCTAGCAAACAGGTGTCTTTGTAACAAAAAAAAATCAAAAAAGAAAAAAATCCAAAGAAATTAGAAAAAGGATTGAAAATAGTAAAGAGAAAAATCGTCCTCTAGTGAAAACCACTTTGGTGGCACTTTGGACAAGTACCTTGGTGAAAACTTAGAAAACAGGTGCCTTGTGTAAATAAGCATGTTCCATCCACCAAAATCTCTGACTTGTTCTGCATCATCCATCCATTGCATTTACATCATCCATCACATTCATATGTTCATCTATCACTCATCCACCCACATCTGTATCATAGCTTGGTCATGTTTTCGTATCATGATCCCCCCTAGTACTAATTGGCCTATCCACAAGGTCAGCTTGCCCTGCCTTTATCAAAGTAGTCTATTGCATCGCGCTGGTGGCATGTTCTCATCAGATCACATTCATGTATATTCTTAAAGTCCTAAAATTAGAAAATCCAAAAACATCAAAACATCAAAAAATCCAAAAAACATCAAAAATCAAAATATCCAAAAACATAAAAAATCATCAAAATCCCAAAACTGGTCAAAAAATTCAATCAAAAAAATAAAAAACAAAGTCGTATTTTCGAACTATAGGTCTCTAATCCTTCAACGTAGGAAAGGTTGATCTTTGATCATCCCCTGAGACATTTAGGTTAGTCCTATAGGAGTCTATCATAATAATATGACATCTCATCATGTATATCGTCATCTATAAATTGTTCAAGTCGTCAATCAAACTACGTGGTCTCTGTGTGTATAACGTAGGGAAGGATAATATGATGATTAGCCCCCAAGGCCCCTAGGATAGGTCTTTAGGTTAGTCTCTTGGTCAAAATCTCAGAAAACTCCAAAAACATCAGAAAATTGAAAAGTCAAAACATTTGAAAATCTTTAAAAAATACCAAAAACAGCCTCAAAACATCTCAAAAAGATCAAAAACATCCAAATATTTGTAGAAATCCATCTGTCTCATCTCGCTTTGACTCACAATAAAATCATTCATAATAAATGATCATCATCCTCAATCTTTGGTAAGACAACCAAAAACAAGTTTAGCAGGTGAAAAGTGAAAACTCAAAATGTCAAGTCTTAGGTCTCGGTCAGTATGTAAGAAAGTTGGTCAACTCTTCGTATCGGTAACCTATCATCCATTTGGTCCCATATCAATCATCATTTAGAACACTTAGGATAAATGAAATGATGTGCCTCCATCCACTAACATGCCCTAGGATGCATCCTTCCTACAATGAGCATTATCTTTTGGCAATAGTTTCGGTTATTATCCTTAAAAAGTACATTTCCTTTTTGTTAGTGGTATTGAAGAGCATCAACTTGTTTGTTTACTTTTTCTTTATCTTTTGACTTATCTTATTGCACTCATTCCAAGGACTTCATGATGATATCTGAAGAGAGGATTTAGAGAAATAGGAATGGGGAAGCGATCAATATCTTTTATCTGTTGTACTTGTTGGACGTTCTTGTAATATAACTTGGCAAATACTTGCTTTGTTAGTTATATATAGAGGGTGTTTTGAACAACTTGTTGACTATTGCATTGAAAGGTTTTACCTTTCCATGTTTTGGCCAAGGTGTTTGAAATGTCCAAAATACATCCTATCAGGGTTTCTATATGTCAGGTGTGAACAATAATACTCCTATTTGTTTGACGAGTCAAAGTCCATCACACTAGGTACAATGCCATCCTGGTATTCTATACCTTGATGCATTGTACCACGTGTGTTATCAAACTTAAGAATATTGGCCCTTTGAAAATCCCAATTCCTCAACAAGTAATCATCATAATTTTCATATTCATCATTTGGTATTTGGTTGAAATGACTTCTTCTCTTCTTGCTCATCACACTAACAAGGTACTATGACAGTTGATCATCATCATTATCATCCTTGTCATTGATCCAGCATCCACAAATCATAAGCATATTGCATAAACATATCATATAGGAAACACATGCATTGCATTTCCATCATCATATAAATATGGTATTATAAGCATTTTTCATAAATTAGCAAATCCCTTTGTCATTGCATTGCATCCATTTTTTGCATCATATTGCATTCATCACAAAAATCATTGCATAACATTCACATTTGCATAAACATTACCACTTATTGCATAGTCATA
>VDFB02171199.1:31010-60873 GCA_007258455.2 Sequoia sempervirens | reverse complement strand
TTGCAATTCATGAATTTTTCATAGTTTGATTCTTTTCGAACTTTGACGCTAGGGCAAAAAATAGTGAAATAGCACTGTCGTGGTGCACTTTCCTCTCTAGCGGTGCACTTTGAACAAAATTAGGACTGTCGCGTTGCACTTTGCAAATCACCTCGCCAACCATGAGCTCAACGTCAGAGTTTGGATTTTATTTTCAAACTCCAAACTCCATTGCCATGGCACAATATAACACTAAGTGGCATAGTCTAATTTCTGAGCGGTGCTATATAGTGCCACTACAGAAAGACTAACTTTGAAAACATTAATTAAGCACAAAAAATGGGAAACAAAACTCAAGCATCACTTACTAGTGCCCTAATGCTAGGTGGCCGCTAGTACATCTCGACTCGATCAGAAAAGTGGATCAGAAGTTTTTGTTGTGCCATATTTTTTGGAGGTTAGAGATCAAATCTCAGGGTTGCTAGATTGTTGTGTGTCAAAATTACTTGAAAGTGACCCCTCGGGCCCCTTTTAAGCTTGAAAATTAGGGTTTTTTCACCCTAATTGGCTATCCTGCTAGGATTCTGGACACTCCAACTTGTTTTTGTCTAGTTGAGGTTAGTTTTACATTGATTTACTCCATTTAGACACATTTTTTGGCCTCCTGGAGCCTTTTTGGACTTGTCGGGCACCTTGTCCTCCTTTTTTCACGAGATCACCCAAAAATTGAAATTTTTGTCCAATCTCTCGAGGGGAAAATATATAGGCATGTTTTCTTTCACCAAGCAGCAATGGGGAAAGATTTTAAATAACAATTTATTTTTCTTTGATCGAGTTCGTTTATTGTTTGAACCAACACAACAAGTGCATTGTCTCAAAGAGGGGAAAAATGTAGACAAGAAAAATGTATTGATTGACATTGTGCATTTGTCCTGACTACTAACATCATTTCATCCCGAATCATCCTTCAATCTAACCATTTAATCAAATTCCCCTATTTGATTAAATTCATCAATATTCTTCTCTAAATTAAATAAACCAGTTCTCTAGTTAAGTCACATCTTCTCGATAATTAAATTAATCATTTTGATCTAATTATCTTATTTAATTTAATAATTCATTTTATTTGATTAAATCTCTTAGTCTATCTATTAAATTAAATAAATTAAAACCTTATTTAATTTAATCTAACATCATCTCTTTTAATTAAATGAATCAAAATCTTTATTTGATTAATCTCTTTATCACATTCTTCTCATTATTGATTTAAATAAATCCTAAAATACAAGTCAAAATGGTCAAATCAGCTAATCTTCTTTAAATTAATCTTAGTCTTAATCCATCAAATCCTCTAGATTTTACAACTTGCACTTGAAAATTAATTTAATTGATTTATAAATCATCTATTTTCATTCAAAAAAGGCATCAAATATGGAATATTCCTCAAATTTGAAATCTCCCCCCAAAAGGACTCGTCCCTTCCAACAAAGCATTTAAAATATCTTACATGTCCTTTTCTTGAGCCATGTGGCATTAACTTCACCTTTCACCTAATCCTTCAAGCCATATTTTGAATTTGAATCTACCCCCTCTTTGCACATTCTTCAAAAATTGCACATCCTCTATCCATTTGCAATTTGACAAGTGGCATCTTGCCATTGGATGAATGTTAGTCCCACAATGCTAAAATTTGGACATTCACCCTTCAATCTCATCTATAAATAAAGAGCTCATCTCTTTATTTGATCATCCACAAATTATACAAAGTTACCATGCTCAAATATCTATCAAATTTCATCCATCATCATTGAAGCTTAGTTAGGTTATGCAGATTTTTAGCTTGGAGCACTCATCAAACATCAACAAAGTGGAACAATTATCATAAACACATCAAGCTTTCATCATAGGAATTGGGAAAGAGCCAATTTTTACATCAAATTGGCACCAATTCCCCCATGGGATCAAGAGTTTTCTCATTTAATTAGGATTCAATCTCTCCTTTTGATTTCTTATTGTATTCTTCATTTTTTTTTCCTAATTTGAACTTTACAAATGGATTTCATGGGGAATCCTTGCTCTTTCTTGCATTCTCTAATCTAATTTTTTTGTTCGTATTGTTTTGCAGCTATTGGGATTGGGGTTTGCACACCAGCATACAAAAAAGTGGCCCATTTACGAGAGAAAAAAGGATAGCAATAGTGATGAGGAAGAAGTGGACAGAAAGGGGAAGAAAATTATGAATTTTCCTTCACAACCAGGTCAAAAATTCAAAGTGCCTGAGAAATTTAAGATCATTGATTTAGATTCATTACCAGAAGATAGTCCCCCATTACCACCATCTAAGCCAAGCCCTAAAAGGAAAATAATTGATCAACCACATGAGAGTTTGATGGATGGAATTATTGTTACTGATCAGGACATGTAGGTTGGTATGCCTTCCCCTCCTAGGCTAGCTGAATTAGTTTTATTTGATTTAGATATGAAAGGAAAAAGTATACAAGATGCAAGAATGGAAGCATGTAAGGCGTTTTGAGAAGACAATGCATTTGTAAAGACTCATGTATTCTTGCAATTGGTATGGAGGATGAAGTTTGAAAAATATCAAAATAAATGTAAGGAGAGAAGAGAACTAAGACTTGATAGGTCAGACCAAGAGAATGGTGAGGAAGTGAAAGTTGAATTAATGGAAGAATTTAAGAACATCACGCCTAAGGAAGGAAAAAAATTGGTGAGTTAGGCTGGTGTATTGATTATTCTTGAATGGGACATTGTAGATGCAGTGGTCTTGAATGAAGTCCAAACATCCCTTGCAAGAATCTAAAGAAGTCAAGGCAACACTTCAAGATTCTTCTTTCAGTGAAGAGTATGAAACCTTGGCAATTTGGGCATTGGCCCTACAAGGGAGAAACCCAAATATTATAGAAATTAATCCAAATTTCAAAGGGGAATTAATAATAAAGAGAGCTTCAGAGACCTCAACCACTGAGGCCACTAGTTTAACTGTGAATGCGGCCAAATTGGCCCAAAAGACTACTGAAAGGGAGGAGGATGTAAAGAAAAGACTAATAGAGAAGTATAACCTTTTGATTGAAGAATACAACAAGATGCAACAAAGGAATGTTGAGTTGCAAACTAAGGTGGAAAGGTTCAGGTATAGACAGATTGGGGAGACATCAAGTGCTCCAGGGACCAGTACATTACCTTCCACAATAGGGTCAGTGCCTCTTGCTTCTCCAATTGTTTCCACACCAGGGTCTCCCAATCAGAATCCTACCTTAACCCCTTCTTTAGAGGAAATTGATGAAGAAACAAAATGCTCTTTTGATCCTACAAAGAAGAAGCTCTTGCAAAGAATTGATGAGTTACAAGAATCTTTGAGAGTGTGAGGAGGGATCTCTTTCAAAGCAAAAAAGATTTTTACTACTTTTTTAAGGCATTTGAATGAAAAGGTTGATAATAAATTGGTATCTATACATTCTTTATATTATTTTCTATTAGATGCAATAAAGAGTATTGATAGGGATTAGGAGGTAGTGATACCATTGATTGAAAATTGGATCCCTAGGGCCAATGATCTAGATGTCATGTATAAGGCCTCAAGGTTTGATACAAACAATAGGCCCCAATCATTAAAGCCTACTCATGTGTTAGTAAAATCATTGCAAGGTTTTTCAGACCTTACTAGATGACTTGAGTAGGAAGATTAGGGAGTTGGTGAAAAATTTCAATGATTGGGGTAACACATTGTTACTTGATATAATTGATGAGCAAGGGAAAATTAGGTCATTCCAGCAGTGGTAGGGTCAGGCAGGTGAGGTCATCAAAGATCAAATTAAATTAATTTGTGATGACTCAGATTATGACTTGTTAGTGAGCTGTATGGATAAAATCATTAGTACTAGCTCATTTTTGGAATCTTTTGAAAGAGATGCAAATAAGGTAGCAGTAAAATACACACCTTATAATGCCAAGGTGAATGTGGTAATTAATTTTGACTAGTTGACTGATGAAGAATATCAGAGGTGGGAAGATAAATATTTGACTAAGGAGGAATAAAAGAATGAATTACTAATGTGTGGTAAATCAGATGTTGCGGTTACAATGGCCTCCAATTTTGCTTTGATGGGGGTCTCGGCATGGGTTTCTTGTGGTTTTTTGTTGTTGCCTCAATTTTCCTTAGCTAACATGATGAATGGGAATATTCTTCAGGGTGATGGCTATTGTAACAATTTTTGGAATATCACCAGATGCTTCATTTGGTTGGTGACGTGTGTACTTTCTGGCCTGATGCTTGTTTGCTCCTTCATTTTCTATAAGAAGGATTTCAAGGCCAAAAGTACTAGCATTTGAGCTAAATGATAAATTCAAACTCAAGTCTCTCCTTACCATACATGCATATCCAAATTTTGAATAAGTATGACTAAGGGTTGTTTCATTCATCTTACCGTTGTGGTGTGTATAATTCTTATTTTAGCTTTTAATTCAAGGGAATTAATTAAAATGTTTGAATGATTATAGGCGCATATGTTATGTATAAGGATTTGATAAGTAGTATTGAGTGAGAATGCATACTGATGAAATTGTAATGCAATATTGTTACGGATCTTATAAGTTATATGTTATGTATTAAATCTGTCATAAACCTTTAGATACTTATGAATTTGACTCCTGCAATGGATATATGGCACTCGACCAAGCTACCTTATTTCTGTGTAGTTCAATAATTGTTTGTCTTTTCTAGAGCTTTCTACAAATTGCAAATTAATGACTATACTTTAACATCGATTATGTTGTGTTATCTCATGTCTTATGTTGATATTATCAGTGAACAAACTAATTTTATTTGATATTATCCTATTAAAAGGAAACTATTCACGGGATTATCTGTTATGTGTTAATGTTGTTTATGATATTGGTGCAGAGGTTTTAAACACATTAAGGGATCACCCTCTTGGGTCTTGCAAAGCCCAAAGTGTAGGAGGCTTTTTAAAGTACTTTTCAGTTGGTCCAGGTCCTTCAAACTTCCCTTGATTGGAATTGGAAATCCCATAGGTAGATTAGAAGACCAACCTTGTTACAGTGTAAAAACCAAACCAACACCCTCTACCTTTAACCCTAAACCCTAAACCATTAACCATTAAACTTTAAACCCTTAAACCCTCTGCCCTCTATATCTCTCCCACTCTAAACTCTAAACCTTTCCTGTATTCTTTTATAATTTTTATTATTCTTATTTATTTCACACTTACATTTACAAATACACATACATATGCATTTACTGTTTTCATTTATTTCTCATGCAGTTTAATAGTTTGATCGATTTCACATTATATTTGTTGAAGAATTTAGAATTTAAATTACATTAATTTATGAATATGTTGTATCTATAACCCTACAAAACCATATGATCTTTGCATTCACACTTGCATTTAGAAATACACATTTATATACATAGAAATAGATTTCTTTAATGATATGTTCCATTTATTGTTCTAGGAGAGCATCCAATAAATTGCATTTACATTTACATTTAAAAATACATATACATACATACATACATATATACATACATACATGTGTGTGTGTATGTATATCATTTATATTTAGTTTTCAAAAACAACCCATTAGGTCTGCACATGGATAAAAAATCATAAAATCAGATCTCCCATACATGTTTTGTTGAAACCTAGGCTTGAACCTCTCATTTCACATGCTTTTCTTCACAAAACTCTTGAGGACAGCAGTTGTACCTTCTTTATTTCTCATCCTACAATTACAAAAATATCCATGGGGCCTCTTACATAAGCTACAGTAATCAAAAAAAGTGTAAGAGCCCCTTTATATCATGTTTGGACTACAAAACCCTAAAAAATAGGGTAACCGAGCTGTATGCAAAGAAATGAAGCTTTCTAACTCAAATCAACACCTTAAGCCCTCAAATCAGATTCAAATCAAAGCTAACACATATCTTCATGACCTACAATTGATTTCACATCAAAATATGGCTGCATGTGACCATGGAATGATGCATAATAGGAAAAATATAGACATTTTTAAGAAAAACACAGATTTTTGAATGTCAAGAGCTTGTCTTTTAAATCTTCAACCATCAACAACCATTAGAATGGTCACTTTATGCCTTTTAAACGCCTTTACACATCAACCACTGAAAAACCACCTCTACAACTGACTTTTTAATCTTTTATGATCACATGAAACATAAAACACACTAAATTCAAGGTTGTTAACATCACTATTGAAATGTTTTATTTTTTGACCTTTCAAACATTACAAAGTACATCATTAAGTTAATTATGTAATGGTATAAAAATTAAAAAAATCATGAATTAATTATGTAACCACATAATTCAAATATAATTCTCTAAAGAAATTAATATCAAATAGATAATATAATCGCATAACTCATACATTTCAATGTCATTGATCTTCTTCTTCATCCAACTCTTTGTCTGCATCATCTGATCTAGATTCAACATTGTAAGGATTGGTCATATCATCATCATCATCATTGATATTATTTTTGATAATGTCATCATCCACACGAATATCATCTTCATGAGCATTAACTCCTACATCATCATGATCTAGTTCCTCCTCTTCAACATCTTCGTCAAGGACATCAACTAACTATTGATCCTGATCATCATCTACATCATCTTCTAGTTCTTCGGTATCTTTTTCT
This sequence comes from Sequoia sempervirens, assembly GCA_007258455.2. Taxonomy (NCBI): domain Eukaryota; kingdom Viridiplantae; phylum Streptophyta; class Pinopsida; order Cupressales; family Cupressaceae; genus Sequoia; species Sequoia sempervirens. Next base: position 54,191 of record VDFB02171199.1, on the reverse strand, counting down.
TCCACCACATTATACTTTATCGGCCTTCATCTTGGATCTTGTCTAACAACAAATGACAAGCCCAGTTTACCTGGAACCTCTGAGTAAAATACCTTCTCACATTGGCTTGGAAGAACATAGGGCTCATTTCCAGCTTGCTTGATCAACCTTGTATTAACCATGGTAAATCCATTATCATGTTCAATAAAAGTTCTCTCAAGATCATTTTCATTCAATCGTAGCATATACCATAGGACAATGACTATAATTAATCTAAAGGACTTAAATTCATACTCAAGTATATCATCCAAAATCCCATAGTATCGATTTTTTGAGACTTCTGGATGTATGTCGCTTCTAGATGAAACATTAGTCACCTGAAAGACTACAGTTATACCAGAATCACAAGTTTTATTCATTTCATCCAATATTTTGATTTGAAATTTTTGACCATTGCACCACATAGCCTTGTGGTGTTTCACTTGCTATATGTCAAACATATAAAAATTATTTCAATATCTTCAGTTGATAAACATATTTATTCTTGGCCAAATGTATGCAAAAAAAACAATCTCAACATATATATACATCAATATAATTGAAAATAATTAAATAATATGGGTGATTAATATATTTATACGTACCTGATTATCTCTTAAACCACATGCTAAATCAATTTCCCTTTGTGTAACATTGCAATCTCCATTACAATGAGCTTCTTTAACCAATGAAGCCATACCTTCCCATGTTAATGTGCGACTAGATTGTTGAAATCATTCAATCCATACCATCATCCAATCAAGATTGTTGGTGACATACAAATGTAGTGCATCCCACTCTCGACCAACTTTATTAAAAAAATTTGAAATTCACAAACAATGTATAATTAGTTAAATACCACAGTATACAACCTTAATTTATAATTGATGTATATTGAAGATTAAAAATTAAATAAGTACAGTATACATAAAAACTAAATGTAAAATGTATTCCAATTAATCTCCATGACCATCTTATAATTACCTCTCACTTTCTTCAATCTACCTTTCCCCATTAAGTACTCCCCTTTGAATTTGTTAATGAATTTGGGATCCCAAATGTGATCTACATGGATCTTTGTTGCAAACCTAGGAAGATATTCACTAATGTATACCATGGTCTGGTATACCATATATCTCTCCACCATAGAACCCTTAGGATGTCTCTTTGTCTAACCAAAGCCTTCAAAAATTTTAGGTGCCTCTCAACCATCCACATTGACCTTGTGTGTACAGGTCCACACAATTCAATCTCCTCAAATTGGTGTATGAGGTAGTGTTCTTGTGCATTAAAAAATGTCAAAGGTAGACACTTTTTCATTTCACACATTAGACGAGGAATTTTTTTCTTCCACTAATTTATATCTTCTTTATGGATTTCTTTAGATGACAACTATCTACAAGTGATTCAAGGCGCAAATATATTAATGAGATTTAACAAAAATATACAATATATTACATAACAAATAAGAAAAATGACAATTATAATATGTATACAATGAATTGAACAAATATCGCTACTTACCTCATGTATTTTCCAAGATCATATATAACTTGCTTGAAATTGTTGTCAAATTTTTTTGGGAGAAATAGAGGTAGAACCTACTACAACAATTATAAAATGATCTTTTCATTATTTTTCTAAAAGTAGTAAACACAATACACTGTAAAGTACATGCATTGTACAAGTGTATATAATATACCAAAATAATTACCTTAATGAAGGTATCCCAATCATGTGTTTTCATCCCTAACCCAAATTCACCTTTCTTTGTTATTATATTGTTTATGTTCGCAACAAATCCTGTGGGAAATCAAATTTTTCGTATGACTTATTTTATAGCATTGCTTTGCTTCTCTATTAATAACCATGGAAGGACACTTTACATTAATTTGGCCTCCATTGTTATTTAATTGAATGACATTTTTCATTGCATGATTGGCTTCCTGAATGTCACTACAAATTTTGACAATTTTTTTTTTTGTCATGCCTTCCATCCAATATTTTCCTTAACGTTTCTATTATATTCTTTTCAATATGCATTGTATCAAACAAATGCACAATTTTTAGTTGCTCATAGTAGGGAAACCTACTAAATTGTATGGGATAACTTTTCAATCCCTATGGAAGTTGGCCATTAATGCCTTGATGACATTCATGAAGCATATAAGTTAAAAAAATTAACAATGACAATAATTTTCAATTACAACGTGAGTAAACAAAACACAATATAAAAATATAAATTCAAAACATATCATTTATGATAGATAAACAATTTGATTTGATGTATAACTTTGACGATTAATTCTATTATATTCCAACTTCCATAGGCGAGGTGTCATTCTTCATGGTTTTGATGTAGTCTCATCTTTCCCATTGGAAAGATCTTTTTCAGTAGTTCGATACTTATGATTTCTATGGCGGAGGTGCCTATACTCATCAAACACCTACTTTCCTAAACTTTTTTAATGACGAGATTTCATCTTTGGACCACAAATTGGACATGCAAATTTTCCCTTTGTTTGAAGACCTACAAGATCATATATAATTGGATTAAATATGTCAATTTTTATAATTATATATAATGAATAGATTATTTTAAAAAATATGCATGATATCTACTTCATAAAATTAAATATTGTTAAAGTGCAGTCAAACGTTTTAACATACCACAAAAATGTGTTCGCCCTGGGGCATCATGAATTGTCCATACAAGCATTGCATGGAATTGAAATTGTCTTTGTCCTATTGGTATAGAAGCATCATACATAGTGACACCATTCCATAACTTTAGTAACTCATCAATAAGAGGCTCGATATATACATTCATATTTTTAACTTGGTACTTACCTAGTTGAACAAACATAAACATTACATAATTATAATAACCATTTTACTAAAATATATATAAATTAATGTACATGACTATTGAATGAAAAAAATATAATTCATTATGCAACAAATAAGAAAATGAGATGCTATTACATTAAAGAAAATTGATGTAAACAAATACCCGAAACAATCATTGAAAAAATTATGTGCTCCCTCTTTATTGACATCCATGGAGGAATGATATTGTTGATAACAAAAACATGCCACACTGAGTAAATAGATCTCAACTCTCCAAATGGATTGACACCATCTGCTCCCAATCAAAGTTTGAGATTACGAGGTTCTTCTTTAAAGTGGCCATTTTTTGTCCATTTCCCTAAATGCAGAACCATCCATAGGAATTCGAAAAATGTCATCTCCACTTCTATTTTGTGCATGGTAATCCATAAATTTCTCTAAGCTTTCACACCTAAATAATCTTTCCATATGTGGAATAATGGGAATATATCAAAGAACCTTGTGAGGCACCTTTTTTTTTAGTTGATCTATTCAATATCTACTAATACGACATTTCAAGCATTTTGTTGCAAATACCTATTGTTTATGATATATAATATGATCATTGGGACATGCATCTATTGATTGATACTCCATTTTGATATCTTTCATAATGGCACATAAATCTTAGTATGAGGGAGGTAAAATATTTGATGGTGGTAACAAAAATTCACCAATCAATCTACAACAAAAAATAATTTGTTAATATAAATAATATTAATGGTATTTTATTCTTTATTTACTAGTGATGAACTAACAACAATTAAAATAGATGGAAAAAGATGACATATATGACATACCTTAACATCTGTGAGATTGCTATGTTTGATAAACCATTCATAACCTTCAAATTCAACAACAATAATACAACAATGAGAAGAGTTGTTTGGGAGCCTTCATAAAGGGGCTCATATGTCTTCTCACGTACAAGTAAATCATGAACATCATTAAAGTCATCTTGATCATCATAATTAGTTCTTCCACTAAATGTATCATGGATCAATGTATTTGTACCATCATCTTCAACTATGTTTTCTGGCACATGATCATCTTCTTCCATATGATCATTAACTTCATCTTTGATATTCATAGCTCCATGTTCGTCCACTTGCAAAACCACATTCTCCGGGCCATGATAATCCATATCATTTTCCCTAGGGTGCCCTACTTTTATAATAACGATAGACACAAATAAACCATGATCATGATCAAGTGATTATATATATATAAAATGTTAAAACGATATAAACATTTACAAATTTAATCAATATAAACACATATAATGAACAACTTACCAATAGACAATAATCATGCCCCTATTTAATGTGACCATGTTGCCTACAATTTTTCTCAGCTATTGTGATTAAAAGTTGTCTCATCTTTAAGCCCTTGCAATTATTGCAAGGACAATAACATTTTGCATCACCCTTTCTTTCCAATCTAGCCCACAATCTATCAAGTGTCTCTTCATTTTGTTCTAGAATAATATTATCTGACATGATTTTCTTTACCAAGCTTGACTATCTAGATCTTCAAAAAATATCAAACTCACACTCCAATAATTTTTATTCATAGATAGGTAACAAAATCTAATAATTCTGATATTTCACACTAAAAAAATTTGGCATGCAACCACCCCTACAAAAGAGAAGATAGTATGAAGTTAATGACCCCAAAAACCACTTTAAAATGCGAATTCCAAAACTTATTAAATTTTGATTTTACTTTGATTTCCAACTATTAAGACTCCTAAACATAGAATATTTAACTTGATCACAAACTTCCTACAATGATGGAGGTAGTGAGCTAGTAAGAGCAAGTTACCCATTCCTAAGGAGCAACAATTCAGAATCATCATTGCTAATGTCAATATAGATTTATCCTTTTAGTTAAAGATGTAATGTGTCACTTCTTATGACAAGCTTATCCCTAGGGCCCTCAACATTGAGAGAGCCCTAATCGCACAAAGAAGAACAAACTAGTAGAATTTGACAAATAAATGACTAGGTGACTAAAAATCTTAGTCACAACAACTAAAAAGGACTAAATTATGCTCATTTTTTGCAACTCAGCTATAAATGAGTAAATAAATTACTAGTTTGTTCATTGATTAAAAATTATTTAGTCACACAAATAAAAATGACTAAATAGTTAGTCATTTATTTAGTCACAATCCATTTGAATAAATCATTTAAGGAATCAAGAATATAGCCCTCCAAAATACTCTAAAAATTTAATAAACATACCTTAAAACTTTTGTCAAAATCTTATTTCCAGGTGTAGCCCACCAGAATAGAGTTTTCATTTTAATAAACATACTCTAAAACCTTCGTCAAAACATTATTTTCAAGCATAAACTAGCAAAATGGAGAATTGTTTCTGTAAAGAATGACAAAGAATGGTGAGGAGATGTGCCTGAAAGAAGGCATAGGATTCATCGCTGTTTATCTCATTCTTGCTCTACTCAACAAATCTTACATTGTTCCTACTACTATTTGTAATCTAGGTATTTACTTGAAATATATTTGCATAATATCAAATTCCTTCAAAGGCTTTTGAAGTATCAATATATCCTATATAGGGTTTAGAATGATTTATTTTAATTAAAAAAATAAATAGATGGTGTATTTCCCTATAATTAGATAATGTGGAGATCTCCTAAATCTTCCCCCAACACACTATCCTTCTTGGCACTGTATTCATTACTCGAGCTACTAAGGTTTTGCATGTGACATCTTTAATATCTTTATGATCGTGGCTTTTAAATAGATCTTAGTCTTTGCTTTAATCCTTTTAATGGTAACCCTTGAGTTTCATAATCCACCTTCAATCTTTTCTAAGAATGGTGTCTTAAGCTAGACTACATAGTATGCATATAAAGCAAGTCCTTCATACCTACCATTGTTCCAAACCACCACTCACTGCCTTGCTTAAAATGTTGCCTCCATAAGCACAATAGCATGTTTTAAAATCATGGTTGCCAGTGATTGACTATTAAGGTCACCACTTTCATCATAAAGATAGAATAATATTTTTGTCTTCAAAGTCAAGGCATTATGCAAGATAACATTGTTAATTGTTTTTTGTGTACAATTTTATTTTCTTGCACATTTACTACTTTGCTAACTTCCTTTAAGACTGGGTATTGCACCCTCAGCTGAAATCTCAAACAACTCACTCACTAGCACTTGAAGATTCCTTTCATGAGCATCCTTATATAAAATCAAACTATTCCCTATAGACTTCCTACTTACTACAGGGGCCTCATTGTTTCATGGTATTGTAGTTCTTAAGATCCTTCAACCTTATTGACACTAATTCACAGTCCACAAGGTATTATTCACTATTCTCTCATCTTTGATGAGTCTCAAAACACTGCTCAAACATGTAATCCACTACTTCCATTATACATTAATGGCTAAGAAGAAAAATTGAACCTATGATTACCATTGTTACTTCATTTGGAAAGCCATTTTTTGATTTCATTTGCCTTGTCTAACACTACCAAAAGCATTTGAAAAACCCTTAAGTTCAACAAGGGGGTAAGGAAACTCACTGTTAAAATCTCCACTTTACTATGTAAGGTTTGAGCTTTATTATATTATCATTGCTCAACCTCTTTTTGACGCTCACATCTCAAGTGACTATCATTCTTCTTATCGTAGATTGCATTTACAAATGTCACTAAGCTACATAGTGTGCTTGTTACTAGCTACAATCTTTAGATTGCAAGATTTTGTTATTACCTGCAATGTCTCAATCTTTATGGTATTGCAATCTCACTAATCCACTATAGTTATTGTTTATGTTTCTACGGAGGCCTAGGGTTTGTACCCTAATCATGATCTTACCAATGCTTCTATTGGTATTCAAAAACAACCTTAAATCTTGGTTCAAAAAATTAGTTGTCTTGAAAAAGTTGTGGTATGATTTTGGATTGTATCCTAGAGTGTGTGGGAAGCTTTGGTTTGATCATTAAGGTATGTAAACCTGATCAGCGAAATGTATCCTATATATCATGGGTCTTGCTTTTATACTTTCCATAATGGTTATTAGCAGATCACATTATTATAGTTTGTGGTAACCCAAGATTACATTCAAGTATGTAACAAACTTGGTTTGTAGTTTAAGTTATACACTTTTATGTAACATTCATAAGGTTTAGAAAATATTGATCACTCTCTAGAATATCCCATTAAACATGGGTTGTGCTTGAATGCACTACATAATTGATATAACACAACCATTCTACATATCAACCAGAGTTATAGGATCTTTATTGTAGCAAGAGATAATCACTCTTTGATCATGCTATAATTACATTTTAACCTGTTAAACTTGAGACAACCTAAATGCACCCAATGATGATTGACAGCTACATTATACAACCTAAATTAACTACATTATATGAGTGCCTCCATTTCTATCACAACATAGCCACATTAAACTTGGGTCACACATGAATACATCATGTATTTGTTATAACACAATTGTGCCACATGACCAATAGAGTTATGGATCACATAATTATAGTCACAAGAATTCGTTCCTTGGTTGTGATCTTATGGTGATTCCACACAACAAAATCTAGACATAAAATTCTCAAAACCCTAAACCTCTAAAAATGAAATATGATGAAATGTTGCTTTAAAATATGATTTTCAAACTAGGAACTACAAATTTGGCTTCACAACTAAATTCTACAAAAAGATAATGACTACCCTCAACCTGGCGATATCTTCTTGAAGTTTTTTTGATTTTTCCCAAGAAAATCGTCCTTAGTTCTCCACAAATTGTCTCAAGTAGAGCAAAATGCCGTCGCAATAAATCAGCTAACTCACTTTTCTTTATGTTGGCCACAATTTTATTTTTTTCTATTTTTCATGTTTGTCAAAATTTTGATGAAACTGATAGTCGACATTTCAACGAAACCCACGTTCGTCAAAATTTTGACGAAACCCAAGTTTGTCAAAATTTCAACAAACATCGAGGATACAATTTCAAAAACTTGAAAATTACACATCAAATTTTACAAGCACCCAATGATACTTAAATTTATACATATTTTGTTAGACATTTTCGTCAGATTTTTGCAGTCAAATGAGTTAGTGTATAGTGTCAATCTTTAGCTACAACATCTTGGCTCTTCCATATTTCCAACTACAAATCTTACATTTGGCCAACGTTTCCTTTTCAATATTATTTGCATTGACAATCCCCACTAGTACCATGAATGGGTATTTTGACAACAAACCAAGTTGAAAACTCCTTGTCATTTCCCACTCGTACCCCCTTTTTGTTTTATTTTTCCTTTTCTTGCTACCAACACCATCATCCTCATCCAAGTCAATTATCTCATTTTGGCTATCTGGGCCCAAGGTATCCCTTGGAACATCTTCTGCAGTATTGCTATCATGATTTGATACATTTTGATTTAAATCAATGCTAGTATCAACTTGACCTTCTGGTGGTGGTGAGGTATTGGGAATGCTACCAATATTTGGTGGAAGAGTTGATGATGTGGCTCCATCTTGACCTGATCGATCAAAAGCTTTGGAAATTCCAAAGTAAGGCTACATGGTACATCTATGTTTTTTGTGTTACAATGGCCCCCTATTCTCTTCACCACTCTGAGGAGCAGTAGGAGTCTCTTCACCACCCTGAGGAGCTTGAGGAGTGGTAGGAGTCTCTTCACCACCCTAAGGATCCTAAGGAGTGGTAGGAGTCTCTTCACCACCCTAAGAATCCTAAGGAGTGGCATGAGCCTCTTCACCACCCTAAGGAGTAGGAGGAGTCTAAGGAGTGGAAAGAGCCTTACCATCCTAAGGAGTAGAAGGAGTCTGAGAAGTTGCAAGAGTCTCTTCACCACTCTAAGGAGCAGAAAGAACCATACCCTTGCTGCTGTAGTTGCTCAACATATTGATCTCTGATTCACTCAACACATTCTTCTCTCAATTCAAATAAAAACTAGAAAAAAATTTCTTCTTGTTTAAGGACAAAGAATAATAATATAGATCCCATTCCCTACTCAATATCATCTTTAATATTGAAGCAAGAATGGAAAAGAGATAAAGAAAAATTATTATTATGACTAATAACACTATGAGTAAATGATCACTCACCTTTAAGTCTACATTTCGGCTTTGGCTGACTTATGAATAGATGACACTTTCGATTGTATTTATTTCTATTCAACGAATGGATTAATAATATTCCTTTTAGTTATTTATCAAAGATTGTGTGAATGGTAATGCAATAGGAATTTATAAGTAGTGTGATAAGTGTTGTTCTTTAAAAATGGTGCAGAATCACATATCAAATTTAATACCATGGAATACAATATAAATTTTTTGGCTTTTCCTAAAATTATTTGCTAGTCCTTGAAGTTATATAACCTTGTCGCAAAGTTCTAAATTTTCATATCTTCACGATTCATCGACTTGGTTGATGGTTCACTTTGTTGAGTTGCAAGTCTTTCTTGGTCATCTTTCTACTCGGTGGGTCGGAGGTTTCAAAAAATTCAAAACTTCAGAGTTTGGTTCTAACTTCTAAGGCTCACTTTGTTGAATCAAGAATGGAAAAGAGATAAAGAAAACTTATTATTATAACTAATAACACTATGAAGAAATGATCACTTACCTTTTACGTCTATGTTTTCAACTTTCATTGACTTCTAAATCAAGAAGTAGAACCTCAAAACCAAACAAAATTTGTAAGAATAAATGACACTTTTGATTGTATTTATATCAATCCATGATTCCATATTTGGTGAATTTCATCGGACTTTTAATGGTATATTAAAAATTTGGTGAATCCCACGTGGTTATACAATGATATGTTGTAATTTCAAGGTGAAATTTGTCCTCAAATGTAATTATTTTTTAATTTTATTGGAAAAATAGGCCCTCATGAGCAACTATTTATAAATTTCAATTGGAAAAATGGGTCTTCACAAGAAACTATTTGTAAATTTAAATTGGCTAAATAGGTCCTAATACAATGTTGTTTTAATAGTATTGGTGAATATGTAGGTTTTTTAATAAATACTTTCAGGATTCTAGGAAAAAATATTATTTGGTCCAATTGAAACACATAGTTTGAAAATGGAAAATTTGTTGCTTAAATGTGCCTCATAAAAAACTCATTGACGAATGGACATGCACTAGACCTATAGTTCATAAAATCTGGGCGATTTGGACACCCTATTGGGTGCGAGAAATTTTCCAATTGGAAAATATTTGCCACTAAATTTTTCCTTTTAAGAGAGAGCCTAGCAATACCTAGGTGTCCAATTTGTTTGACCTTGAAACACATACAAACTTGATGGTTAGCATGGTAACAATTATGTGAAATCTTGTAGAATATGCAAAAACATGTCTTTGGTTGTTGGGAAGGAAATCTAAGCTTTTTGGTTGGTAATCCAAAGAAAATACCAAGCCTAAGTCTTAGGGATTCCCAAAGCAAGAAATAATGTGAGCACATTATTTCATGGTTTTGACATATTTTTTATATTTGTGCTTGAGAGTTGCCTAAGAAAGACATAATGCAAGCGTGTTATAAGATGCTTGTGTTATTCCTTGCTTTGTGCTAAATTCTAGTCTATTAAATGTATGTATATATATTTGCATGTATGTATTTATGTATGCGCTCTTACATGTATGTATGTATGTATGTGATGTGTATGTACATATGTATGTATGTAAGTATGTGTGTATGTATGTCTTCTATATGTATGTATGTTTGCTTATATATATGTATGTATGTATGTATTTAGAGGGAGGGATAATTTTAAGAGAGATAATTTTCTAGGTAGGTGGGAGGGAGAGAGGGAGGGAGAGAATGAGAGAGAGAGAGAGAGGTAGTGAGAGAGAGACCTATGAGAGGGAGAGGGGTGGGAAGGGGAGACCTGAGAAAGGGAGGGAGAGAATGGGCTGGAGGAGAGGGACTTATTCAGTAGGTGGGAGGGAGAGAGAGAGACGAGGGTGGGAGAGAGAGACCAAAGAGAGAGAGGGGGGAAGAGAGAGGGAGAGAAAGAGAGAGTTATCTAGGTAGGGTTCCAGAAGGAGAGACTTGAGAGATAGGGAGAAAGAGGGTATGTGAGAGAGAGGGAATGAGAGAGGGAGTGGGAGAGAGATAGAGAGGGTGGGTGAGAGAGAGAGAGAGACCTAAGAGAGGGAGAGGGTGTTGGAGGGAGAGATTTGAGAGAGAGGGAGAGAGAGGGAGAGGGAGTGGAAGAGAGAGGGTTAGAATGAGAGTGATTTATCTAGGTAGGGTGGGAGGGATAGAGAGAGAGATACCTAGGTAGGGCCATAGAGGGGGAGACCTGAGATATAGGGAGAGAGAGAGGGGGGGTAGAGAGAAATATGGAGTGAGAGAGAGAGAGAGAGTTGTCTAGCAATGTAGGTAGGGTGACTTAGGAAGAGACCTAAGAGAGAGATAGAGAGGGGATGAGAGGGAGAGACTTTAGAGAGAGGGAGATACTTGAGAGAGAGGGAGAGAGAGAGAGAGAGATGGAGTGGGAGTGGAGAGAGGGGGTTGGATTTGAGAGGGACTTATCTAGGTAGGGTGGGATGGAGAGAGAGAGGGGAGAGAGAGAGTGGGAGAGAGAGAGAGGGAGTGGAGTGCACTACTGAATTCGACAATTATGATAGACGTTGTCGTGGTTCAACAAATCTTTGTCGAGTAGCGATGAAATGATGAAAAAAATTTGTCATTATTTTTTCGCGCAAGTCCGATGATGAATTCAATGTTGAAATAACAGCACAAATTCATTGGTTGTCGGCATCATAAAATGGCATGAATGTTCATCAGAATGTCAAAAAAGGGAATTGAAAGAACACCAGAAGTTCATCGCCAGTTTGACGAAATGGGCAAGTATTTATGACGAAGCCTTCATCGGACCTTTTATGTGGTTTGTTAGTGACGTTCATCAAAATTTTGATGAAAAGGGAAAGGATTTACAACGAAGCCTTCATCGCAGCTAAGAAACTTCATCAGACCTTTCCTATGATTCATCGGTGGACTTCGTCACAATTACAATGAAATGGACAAGGAGTTATGATGAAGCCTTTGTCGCAGCTATAGCGACTTTGTCAAACCTTTTCGGTGATTCATTTGTTGTGTTCGTCAAAATTTTGACGAAACAATGTAATTTTTTTAAAAAAATATATTCATTGAAATGTACCATTGGTGAGAGATCAAGCTAGTCACATCCCTTCATATTCAAATCTCGGGAAATTATTTTATTCAGTCATTTTCCATGTTTATTAGACACCCGCTGAGACATCATGTAGTTTTGTCGATGCCTTGAGTCTCTTTGAAAGTCTATATTACATATCGCTTTGGTGTCACACAGTCTCATTGATGTTCTCAGTCTCGCCGATAGCCAATAGATCATATGTCGCTATGGTGTCATGCAACCATACTAACACTCTGAGTCTCCCCGAGAATTATTCCTTCAGTCTTAAGTGTATCGCTATGATTCTCACCAATGATAACTTATCACTATGACTTTGGGGGTTGCTAGGACTTTCCTTTGACTACTTAATAGCTTAAAATCAAACTTGAGCTTGAAATTACAAAATAGAATATCATGCCAATTAATTTTACCATTGCTATTCTAGATCTTCAACTTATGGTAGAATAAGTACCAAATTTCCTAAACATAAAAACATTAAAAAAGAATAAGTTTGATAGTTTCCCGAGTCTTGCAGATACTAAAGATTTCAACACTTTCATGGTTAGATTTATAAGGATCTATCTTTTTCATTAATGCAGAGGTAGGTAAAGGAGAAATAATTATAATTGTAACACTATTCATAGTCCAGTAAATTATGTTCGTAATTTGTGTTCAATGGACCTCAGTTTTATCATTATACTACAATATTATACCATATTTTAATCCAAGGTTCAACTATCTCAGATCTAAAGAAGCACTTTCAATTAACCATTGAAAGTACTATAAAATAAGGTAAGAATTTTACTTGAGAAATATTGGGTACACTTGTAGGATTAAAGTTCTCGCAATCATCAGGATTCATTGGCACACAAACACAACCTATAACATATGAAGTAATGGATGACTACAAGTTAGTGAAATGGTCCTTAATATGTTAGTGGTTTGCAAATTGATTGGTAGAAAATAAGGTTCAAACAGATCTACATGAAAAATTGTGAGGGCAATCTACTATAATCATCAAAATAGATGAAAAGTGCAAAGGAAAGAGTCGAGCTACATCTCTAGAGCCTAAAATAAACACATGCAAGAAACATATAAAAAAAAGAACAAACCAGTTTTTGGATGAATACAAAATGGTGCCTTCAGCAAGTGATTCATATTCTTTCACACCTAACATAGGACATTAAGAAGATTTTAGTCTTCCTCTGTGAAATTAACTACTTATAGAATAAACCTAAAAACCAATATTATATACCTCAATGTCTAGCCAAGGGTAGGTAAAAGAGAAAAAAAATTCTTCAATGCAATGCTGAAAAATATCAATGTGTGTGTAGGTTTATATTACTCAAAATATCATTTCACTACCTAAGAAAAAATACCAAAGTGATGTTTTAAATTTCAATCTTCACATAGGCTCCCTTATTGATACACATGCATATACAAGCATTATTCGAGCTCTAAACTATTCAAATATTAAGGATTTAATTAGCTATAAGATGGAAAGTTGTTCTTGAGACATAATCCATCATCTTTTATATATCTTTATTCACTCCTAGCACTTCAGATAAATTTGTGTAAATGAGACAGAAATGTGAATCTTTTATGACAAATAAAATTCTTAAAAGGAGGGGGGAGAGAGCAAAGGGTAGGGGGCAAGAGAATGCTTGAATGCATAGAAAAGTATAACATTTTGATCATTATAACAATGAAATGAATCTTAAGTTTGAAGCATTAATATCATTTACAACATTTATGATCAAGAATGAAAATTTTGCACACCCACAGATGGTACAAAATTTTGTTGAAGTCAAAGTTCTCCCATCAAAGAATCTAGATCCAACATCTATGTATATATCCTAATTGAGCCTCTAAACCCTTCTCAGAGCCGGCTAATTTTTTCCACTAACCTCATTGCACAAGTCAAATTAGGTTATGTCATCACTTAAAATAAGAGAAACAGAGCTTGAAACCAACCACACAACACAATGCGATATTCATACAAAGCCATACAAAAAAATAAACTCAGAACATTTAAATGGAAACGACTTAGAATTATGATGCAGAGCATGGATTCAGGGTGTAAAGAATCATTTTTCTGCCACCATAGTGAAAAGTTAGCACTTTCTTTCATCTTTGCATATTGGTTTGATGCTTCAAATGATGCATTTCTTATATTGAAAAGTGCATTACCCTATTGAGCTTCTCTTTATTTCAATAATAGTTTAATATTACTCCATTTTAATAGGGCTAAATCCCATATGATGTGGTGGAAGCTCATTTCATTCTAATATTAATTAATTTCAATTCCCTATACCCAATCATATAACATAATTCATTCATTCATCCATTAATAACATATAATATCTATTCATTCATCCATTAATAACATATAACATTCATTCATCTATTAATAACATATAACATTCATTCATTAACATATAACATTCATTAATTAACATATTCACATTCATTCATTAACATATAATATTCATTCTTTCAATTTTTATATATTATTAAAAATATGGTTGTCATGATATGATTACAATCACTTTTTTTATTTATTTATTTTTGAAAGCTACATAAAGTTGAAGTGGAGTATAGTTTTCTAAATCAATATTTGTCCCCCCTTTAGTTGTTTTGTCCTCTATTCATGATCTTAATGTATGCCTAGTTGTCTACTCATGACGTGGATGTCGCTTCAAGGGGGGTCTACTGCAATAAAAAAAAGAAATGTTAAACTGATATGTTTTATTATTATTGTTACAAGTATTTCATTAATTAAAATAACATTAGAGTGGTTCTCTTTACCTGATGGGTCCACATCATGTTCCTGAACTTTTGTTATAGACTCATGCTCAAGAACACCCTCTAAATCCTAATTTGCAATTGAAACACAAAAGGTTACATTAATTAATACACCAACTAAAATTAAATATGTTTAAGAGAACATGAGAGTGGTCCTCTTTACCTGATGGGGCCACATCATGTTCCTGATCTTCTCTAGCTTGATCATGCTCAACACGTTGATGATGCTCTACATGCTCTAAATTTGAAACACAAAAGGTTAGATTAATTAATACACCAATTGCAATTAAATATGTTTAAAAGAACTTTAGAGTGGTCCTCTTTACCTAATGGGGCCACATCATGTTCTTGATCTTCTCTAGCCTGATCATGCTCAACATGTTGATCACGCCCATGCTATATAAAGCACCGGGATGCACACCTATGACCTTCATCCGTGAGGTTGTGCTCCACCTCACCACAGTTGCATTCCAATGTCATGTGAATATGATTGCTTAAGGTTAAAACAAATAGGCATGTAATTACTTTTATAGAAATTAATACTGAATACTGTAATAAGTATTCAATTTTAAATAAACTTTATTGAGTCTATTTACCTGCGTGTCGGATGTAGTGGAAGGTTGTGTTTGCCTAGTCAAGACTCTTAGGCATTTAGCCATGGCTCCATAGCCTTGCTGGAAGGAAATCTTCAAGTCATCTTCTGTGGGAACTCTGTTGAATTCAAAGCCCTAAATTTTTGCATAAGATCATGAATTTTGATTCTATGGTGTGATAAAACAAAAATTGTTTTCAATTTATTATTTGGATACTATATTTCATTTATGGATACTTACAATTCATGCGGCTAATTTCATATAACCACCAAAGCCAAGTTTGTGATGCCCATGTTTTTCTAGTCTTGCCTTTGTTTCCTTTGATGTGTCAGGCAGCCTATTATTATTTGGATACTATATTTCATTTATTATTATTTGGATACTGAATTTTGCTTCTATGGTGTGATAAAACCAAAAAAAATTTCAATTTATTATTTGGATACTATATTTCATTTATTGATACTTACAATTCACGCGACTAATTTCATATAACCACCAAAGCCAAGTTTGTGATGCCCATTTTTTTCTAGTCTTTCCTTTGTTTCCTAGTCTAAAGTTTGAAATATGTTAGATTATGTAAAAAGAAAGAATAATCAATATATAATTACATTGTTGATAGTATCACATACCTTCCTTGGCCTGATAGTGTCTTTCCTTTTTTCTTTTCAGCCTTCTCCTTTCCATCCGACACCAGGTCCTTCCACTCCCTCTTTGGAATCATGGGGGGATGCTCATAATTTTTGTTCTTCTCTAAATGTGACCTATATTGGTCCCTCACATACTTTAGATAGCTACCAGCTTTCTGAAGGACCTTGGTTTAGTTGAATGTTTTATCACTGAACAACACAACTAAACAATTAATGAGCTCATCTTTTAAATCTTGATTTTGGGCATTCCACCATGTACGTATGGTGGGCCCGAAGAGCTCCCAATGTAATATCACTTAGATGTTTATAAAAAAACATCATTTTCTACAAAATGATCATGGGATCAATAGTCTTAAAAGAGAAATCAATAAGTAAATTTCAATTTGATTATATATAATAATAATTAAAACATTTTAAAGTAATTGGGACCTTCTCTATCTTTTATGGGAACGAACTCAATCACCATAAGTGTGATTCTAGTCGTTCCTACATAGTACAGGGAAGATCTAGGAAATGTCAAGTAAAACATCACTACATCTAGTGGCCTTGGTAATTTTAGTACATGTCCAAGCACATGTTTTGGAATGCGTTCACCGCCAGAGATGGCTTAATGGGAAGCCTGCATGGTATGTATTTCCGACATTTTAGATGACAATATATGCATGGATGATGGGGTCAGATGATGTGATGTACGCGTAGGAAGATCAGGATGGACACATGTACCAACCCCTACTCCTCGGGCAACACTTGTAGTACCCTGATCATGGCCGGGAGCATCATGAGGAGGAAAATAACCCTATAAAAACAACACATATTTTAGTTCATGACATAAAAGAGTACAAAATATAAAACCATGAATGAAATTATGTTATAATTAAAGACCTCATGAAAGCTTACTTGCAAGTTTTGTAATCTCTCAGACAATATTTTAACCCTCTCTCTTATCTCATCTTTTTGAGGAACTATGAATATCAACTATGGATTCTCATAAAATATTCAGTGCACCTCACTATGGATTCTCTCCTCTATTTCTAGTGCCTTTCCCCGATTAGTCGACTGCAACAAGAATATTAAAAACATTATCAAAATTAACCCAATAAACTTATGAAAAAAACATAATAATAAAACATTTTTCCCGTATCTAATTTGTACGATTACAAAGAGATAAACATGTTAGGTAGAAGTGCCTCAAGATACATAGTGATTTGTTCTCTAGGCCAGAGCCTTCCCCGTGCAATCAATGTCCCGCTCTAACAAAAATTAAATATAAAAAAAATTACCGAAATGAAACCAATAGACTTATGAAAAAAAGAAAAGAATAAAATGGTATATTGGAGTCATTAATTGGAGGTTGGGTAAAATGTTACATAGTACATAGCACCCCCATAGTAATTATGTTTTTAACTAACTGATTCAAATTGTAATCGATTAGCAACTCTTCCCCTATAGTAATTGATTTTATCGCACATACGAATACACAGTTTCCCTCGCACACCTCGAATATGCAATTGGGTTTCTTATTTGTTGACTCAGGTCATGTACTATTTATAAAACTTGCAATATTCCCTGATGCTTTTGGCCTTCCTTCAATGTACATAGCCACTCCTTTATTTTGATCCTTATATTTTAGTTGTATATAATTTGCTGACAGTGCATACCTACGCATACTTTGTGTATATCAAACCACATCCAATATTTGTAACTTTAATAGGTTCCAACATACTCCATCAATTCAATAACTTTTTCGTAACAAACCTTTATGCTATCCATGCAAAATAGGCCCAAACCATGTAATGACGATGGTGCTATGTGATATATCCTCTCGTTGACACAAAGATCAATGTTCATTGGAGGAAGTTCCTTGGGTACCCATTATTTCCATATATTTTTGTACCTCAAGGGCATCTCGATGTCACCTATGCTCTCATCATCATAAGAACATGACCCCCTTTAGTAAGAAAAAATTCCATGTGTTTACAGAATTTTCTTCTAATATTTTGACCTCTAGTTGATCTCCCTCTTTTAGACATAGTACATGTCTTGCTTTCCTCTTCTCTTCCTGAATTTCCCTCACTCGAGGAAGAAAAATATAACAAATACCTATTTGGTGGCACCTGCACTCATAAGGATGTTGGATAAATTGTTTTCATGGTGATGTGATCCCAAGGTGACATTATGATTAATCTATCATTTCATTGCTAGAATTTCATAGGTTATAAGGTAATAAAGTCTTGATAGATTGCAAGCTATTGTTACTACCACCCAAATGTGTCCATCACAAATCAAATATACTTAACATTTTAACTCCCAAACTTTGTAACAAGTGTTAAATGTGACTATGGTCCACCAGTTACACAACCAAGGCCTCAAATACATTCTCTAATTGTAATCAAAGGACTTGTGCTCTTCATTCAAGTAAATCAACTTGAAGGGAAACACCACCAAGTGGTTTATTGGACACCTACATGATTAAAAATAGCATAAGCTTTACATTTAATTTCCATATGTCTAAGTGGTTAATAGGGAGGGAGTGTGTACTAGGCCTGGTTAAGTCATCATAAGTTTACACTTTGACAATCAATTTTTTTTAAGTCATATTAGATCTTCCTATGTCTAATTTCTAGGATATTTTGGGTTTTTTTTAAGGTAGGATGATTGATGAAAGAGCCCAAAGACTAGCCTTTCTCCATGGTTTCCAAGTACACATAGCAGTGGTCTTCTCTTATACGGTTGGACATGATTTAAAAAACTTAGCTAGGAATTATTCATTTAACCTAAGGATTTCTCATAATGCCATCATTGGAAAAGTATGATCAAATTCTTTTATTATGAAGAATTGGTCTATCTACCTCTAGTAATCACTATAAATGTTTGTAAGGATAAAATGACTAATTGCATCAGGTAGGAGAGAATCAAATTTGAGTTCTTCAAAGATTGTATTCCTCTATTCATAATTTTTAAGGGTTGTGTGTGGATGAGGTTATCACTACCAAGAAGGGAGGAGACCTTTCCTTGTATTCTTTTATAATTTTCATTATTCTTACTTATTTTACACATACATTTACAAATACACATACATATGCATTTATCATTTTCATTTATTTCTCATGTAGTTTAATAGTTTGATCGATTTCATATTATATGTGTTGAAGAATTTAGAATTTCAATTACATTAATTTATGGATTTTTTGTATCTATAACACTACAAAACTATATGCTCTTTGCATTTACACTTGCATTTACAAATACACATTTATATACATAGATATAGCTTTCTTTAATGATATGTTGCATTTATTGTTCTAGGAGAGCATCTAGTAATTACATTTACATTTACATTTAAAAATACATATACATATATACATACATACATACATATATATATATATATATGTATATATATATCTGTGTGTGTGTATGTATATCATTTATATTCAGTGTTTAAAAACAACCCATTAGGTATGCACATGGATAAAAATTCATAAAATCAGATCTCCCATACATGTTTTGTTGAAACCTAGGCTTGAACCTCTCATTTCACATGCTTTTCTTCACAAAACTATTGAGGACAACATCTATACCTTCTTTACTTCTCATCCTATGCCCTATTCATGCATCCTACAATTACAACAGTATCCATGGGGCCTCTTACAGAAGCTACAGTAATCACAAAAAGTGTAAGAGCCCCTTTATATCATGTTTGGACTACAAAACCCTGAAAAATAGGGTAACTTAGATTATGATTTTTTAGTGAGCTATATGGAAAAAATCAGTAGCACTAGTTCATTCTTGGAGTCTTTTGAAAGAGAAGTGAATCAGGTGGCAGTTAAGTACAAACCTTATAGTGTCAAGGTGAATGAGGTGATCAATTTTGATTGGCCAATTGATGAAGAGTACCAAAAATGTGTAAATGTATATTTAACTATGGAAGAGTGGAAAGGAGTAGGCTACTAATGGTTGACAAATCAGTTGTTTCAGTTACAACAGATTCTAGTTTTGTTTTTTGGTGACAGTCTAGGTGCATAATTCTTGAATTGTTTTGTTGCTGCATCAACCATTCTCAGCAGGCACAATGAACAAGAAGATTCTCTGGGGAGATTGCTATTGTAACAAATTTTTGGAATATCACAAGGTGGTCCAATTGGCTAGTGACACATGTGCTTTCTGGTCTGATGCTTTTTTTCTCCTCCTTTTTCTATAAGAAGGATTTCAAGGCCAAAAGTACAGGTTAGCAACTTAGATATTTTTGGTTGAGTCCAAATGAAGTTGCAGAGCAAATTGTAAAGTCTGATGGTTTTAGGGAAAATGCAATTTAGGTTTTGTGTCATTCTATAGTAGGTTTTGAATTCATGGGGATTTGATGTTTTATGACAATAGTGGCATTTGAATTGATATGATTAATTCAAACTTATGTCTCTTTATTGTACAAGCATATTTGAATTTTGAATGAAATGATCAAGGGTTGTTTCGTTCATCTCTCTGTTGTGGTGTGCATGATTCTTGTTTTAGGTTTAATTCAAGGAATTAATTAAAATTCTTGAATGGGATTGTAGGTCACGGATATGTTCTGTATAAGCTATTTTTATTTTTTTTGTCTTATCTTATACCATTTTACGAGAATGGGGGTGCCAATGTAGGAGAAGACCTTTGGAAACTAGGCATGAAAATTGAAGGTTAAAGAGAATGGGGGTTCCAAACTTATAGTACCCGTTGCCCCTTGGTCATTGATTTTCTCTAAGTGCCCTCAACCTCATCCTCAGTGTTGGTATTGACCTTGTTTTCACTCCTCCAAACTCTTCGTTGGTGCTGATATTGACCTTTTTTTCACTCCTCCAAACTCTTCATTGGCGCTGGTATTGACCTTGTTTTAACTCCAAACTCTTCCTTGGCACTGGTATTGACCTTTTTTTCACTCCTCCAAACTCTTCCTCGGTGCTAATATTGACCTTTTTTTCACTCCTCCAAACTCTTAATCGGCACTTGTATTGACCTTGTTTTAACTCCAAACTCTTCCTCAGCATTAGCATTGACCTTGTTTTCACTACTCCAAAATCTTCCACGGCACTAGCATTAACCTTGTTTTCACTACTCCAAACTCTTCCTCATCATTGGTATTGACCTTTCACTTCTCCAATTTGATGAGCTACAACCTGGTTTTATTAGGTTTTACAGTATGTTAATTAAGTTCAAAATTTTGGTTCCATTAAGCTAGGTTTTAATATTCTACAATATAGCTAAATATATATTAGCTATATTTTACATAATAAATAATATAATTATTCAACTTATTATAATTATATATTATATTCTTTTACAAAATTATTAAATACGTATAAAATTATTATAATTAATAATTAATAATAAGTATATTTTTATATAATACAAAATATAATTAATATAATATATATTTAATATAATAGTAATATATATTAATATGAGAGAGAGAAACTAAATTTTGATTGGTTGTTTCATGTCAACAATCCAAGGATGGCATGTGTCCTTGGGGAGTTATGCTCAAGGTAGCATGCCATTTGATTAAAGATATGATAATTCACCTTTAAGACCTCTTCAATGTACCCATTCCACACTTAAGGAGACAAAGATAAATATAGAGAAGAAAATATAGAGAGAGATGGAGATAATGAAAAGCATACAAATAGAAAGGGAGACAAAGAGATAGAGAGGGGTAGAGAGATAAAGAGATAAGGATGAATAGATAGAGATATAGGGAGGGTGATTGATATATCTTTCCTTGTTGCTCTCTATATCTCTATATCTCCCACTATCTATGTCACTCCCGCCTCTTCCCCCATCTATCTATTGATCTATCTCTCCCTCTCCCCCCTTTCTCTCTCATTCACTCCATCTCTCCCTCCATCTCTCCTACTATATATCTCTATCTCTATTTCTCTTTTTATCTCCCTCACTCCTCTCTCATCTCTTTCTATCTATATCCCTTTCTCTCCCTCCCCTCTCTATCCTCTCCTATCTCTCCCATCTCCTCCTATCCCCTATCCATCAACTCTCTATCTCCACCTCTCTTTGTTTCTCTTCCCATATATCTCCATCTCTCTTTCTCTTCCCATATCTCTATCTCTCTCTTTCTCTCCCCATATATTAACTAAGAAGCCATGCAAGCATATAATAGTATATGTTGGTAAAACTATAATAGTGTTTTATTAAACTATAAAAACACTTATCTTTCTAATGTCAAGCCTTCTTATAAAAATAGTGTTTTATTAAACTATAAGTAGATTATTGTCACCACTCTTCATTCAACATGAAATGCCAAATGTAGCAATTTTTTTGTTTCTTTTGTCAAGTTTCATTAACTAAGCTATTTACTAGGTTGAATAAATTTGTGTTATGACCCTTATTCTCTTTAAAATAATTAGACAATATTAGCAATATCAAGAAGGGGAGAAAACTAAACTCCTTCAAAATAGGGGTAGTTGTGGGTTTTTTGGTTTTCTTTGTATACTATATACTTAGTTCCACTAAGATAAATAAGTAACTTTAGATCATTTTCTTAGTTGTGTATCTTAAATAATATAGAGTAAACTTTTTCATTTTAATTGAATACTACATAATAGTTAATGCACGTTGAAAGAATTTTTTCCATTCTTTGTAGTTTTTACATTGGAATACAAATCATATTTAATTTCATTCCAATATACTTCTTTCATAAATATATTTGTTTTAAATAAGTGCTTCATAACCCATCATGATTTAGACCTAGGTATGTGCAAGATCATGATGGGCCAAAAAGTGGCAACCTGAAAAAAGTAGCATTTTGAACTCACCAAAAAATGTGAAAAATCTCGAGTTGAATTTTTTTTTTGGGTTGGCTATCAGTACATTGCTCCATAGAAATGCCCAAGCCAAAGTACTAAAAATCAGATATATGATTTGTTTTGGATATCCAATTTGTGTCTAATATCTAATTTTAAAAACATTTTAAAATGTAATATTTTGGTGTTATAAATCGGATATCCAATTTTTTCACACATATACCCAAGATTAATTAGGAGGTGGAGGGAGAGAGAGAGAG
>VDFB02171199.1:0-30910 GCA_007258455.2 Sequoia sempervirens | reverse complement strand
GGATGTCTCATGAAGAAATAACTGAAATGCTCCAAAATCCAAAAAACCATAAAATCATCAACATCATGATGAGGCTTAACCCTTCACTATACATGCTTGAGCTAGCAAAACAAGGGTCCAAATACCTTCGGATTTTGATGTGAGTACCATAGTGGAGACATATTTTCCCCTAATATCTACACCCCCATCCCAAAGCATCACTCAAAAACATTCTCAAATCACAACGATTTTGCTCTAACTCAACCTAATGTAAATAAGGGAAGTACATTTCAATGCTATTCAAACACACCCTTGTTAATAATCAAAACTTGATGTAAATACCATTTGGAAAAAACATAACCCAAAAATCCATATGATTCTCTTACTTTCCATAATCCTAATGATCCATCATCATCATCCTTCCAATATCAACACCCCAAAACTCTCCTCACAAATTCACAAGAGGGTGAAATGTTCGGACCTAGGGGCATTTTTGACATCACACCCCTCACATTTCCACCACTTTTTCCATTGCCATCATCATCTACACCGCTCCTTGGCTTAGGGATTCCCCCTTTACCAAGTGTTAACCAAACCAACATCCCGAATATCAATCAAAACATCACGCAAAACTTATCATCGATATCACAACAATAGATGCCAACTACACAAGCAATTGTGACATCATCAAACACTCCCCTAACATTTCAAAGCATGGTATCTCAAGGGCCAATCACATAAAAAAACACCATTTCACTGACTACAACATGACAACAATTCATTCACCACTCAAATCATCAACATGACATCATGCACTCATCAATGCCACAACGCCATTCTGAATCCACCACCACCCCCACCACCACCAACTTCCAGCATATCAAGCCAAAACCACATGGCATTGCAAGTAGCTCAACAAGCTTCTTTTCAAAGGGGATTCCAACAAGTGAAAAAGCGAAAAGCCACACAACTAGCTGTTCAACAAGCCGCCAACTTCGCTTTCACAAAGTTTCCTAGCAACCCAAGCTACATTATTATAGGGTAATGCACAGTCACATTAAGCCCAAGCATTCTTACAACAACAACAACAAGTTGTACAAGCTGCAAAAGCACAATCACAAGCCTAAGCACAAACCCAAGCCCAAGCCCAAGCACAAGCACAAGCACAAGCCCAAGCACAAGTAGCTCAAGCCCAAGCTCAAGCACACGTCCAATATCAAGCACAACAAGCACAAGCACAAGAACAACTTCTTGCACAAAAACAACCAGGACAACTGCAAGCATACCAACAAGAAATAAAGAAATATCATGAGCAGCAAGAAGCAACCCAATTGGAAGCCCAACAACAAGCGTTGTTGGAACAACAAGAAGCACAACAACATGAACCTAGCACAACAACAACAAGATCAACAAGAAGCATTGTTCATACAAGAGTAAGTGCAAGCATACCCTGCTCATAAAATGTGCAAATACCATCAAACCCACCCATTCAAGCACAACCAACAATCTAAACACCCTAAAATATCTTCATCCCACCCCTTGATCCACAAAATGATGCAACGAGCATAAATCAGCTGTTCTTGAACAAGTGCTCGATCTTCAATCAAGGAAAAGAACAAAAACTATAAGCAACTTGTGTCCCTATCCACTTGAAAGAAGCCTAGTGATGAAACCATTCCCCAAGGGATTTGAGATCCCCAAGTTTGACAAATATCGGGGGACGGGAAACCCTAAAGATTACATCAGGGAACTCCAGGTTCATTGCATGGAAGTCACATACGATGATACTTAGCTTTGATGCTGCTATTTCTAGGAGTTTTATTGCCAATGCTATGGAATAACAGTTTCTTCGCCTACCAATAGGGCATTAAAAAGCTCCAAGAAATTATAGATGCATTCATTAAAAATTACGCATGCAGCCATCCCAATGGATGTCAAAATTAGAAGAACTCTCAATTTAAAGTAAGTGTAAGAATGAGTCATTCACTTCATTCCTATAGCGATGGGGATCCAAAGCCAATCAAAGGAAGTGGACCGGGTACAGGAACAAACAATTCTGGGTAATTCATCATATCCAACCTTGACGGCCTCTTGCCATTTCATCTTAAGGTCCAAGGGATTACCACATATGATTAGTTGATCTCTAAGGCGCTCAACATCGAACGAGCCCTCATGACACAACCCACGGGATCAACTTCATACCCCGAACAACAAAACAACCGCCCACCCCACTAATTACAATGATAAACCTTGTACGTGGGCAAGGAACAAAAATGTTACTAATGATGGTGTCGTTAATGCCAAAGTTGTCATTAGTGCTCCTCACCAAAACACACCCGCACCGCAAATCCAAATCCAACACCAAAACAACCATCGAACAACACAACAACCAAACCACAATCTGACAATCAACAATCTCAATGATCAAAGGGGACCAATCTCTAATGCAAACAAAAAATTACTCCAAACAAAAATACACTACTTTGGGGGAACCACTTGAAGTCATAATGAAGAAGTTGATAAATGAAAAAATCATCAAAGCTCCTACCTTTGAGAATTACCAAGAACCGGATGTGAAACCTCCTTAGTATAATGAAAATCAACTCTATGAATTCCATAAAATAAAAGGCCATACCATGAATAGTTGCATGAGATTAAAAAAAATAGTTCAAGATCTCATCGATCAAAGGATTATAAATGTAGAACAACCAACGGGAAACCAAGATCTTAAGATATACACAAATATGATGCCTAACCATGGCAATAAAGGGAATAATAATAACATTGATAAAAGGAAAGGAACTCAGACAAATATGAATCATGTGTAAGAAACTATTGTCACCTCCTTAGATGAATATTATACAGTCATCACCATCAAAGGTGCCCATGTCAATTGTGGAGTCACCACAAGAGGTGGCAAAGTTACCATCACAAGATCATCCAGCCAAACAACATTCCTGCATATAGATCTGTCCCTAATGGCTACAATGTTCTAGAGCAACTCAAAAGAACGCCAACACAAATCTCCATCATGGAGTTTCCAAAAATCTCATTTTCCCATAAGAAAATCCTTGAGGAAGTGTTGGCTTCATTCACTGTCCTCGCCGATCTTGATGCAGAACAATTCCAAGCTATGGTTGGAAATATCATTATGCCAAATCTCCTCGCATTCTTTGACAAGGATTTCCCCGCTCAACCATCTCACAACTGAGCGCTTCACTTAGAAGTCATATTACATAAGAGAAAAGTCAAAATGGTCTTGGTGGATGGAGGTGTGGGTTTGAATATATGTTCTCTCAACCTCATCAAACAATTGAAAATCTTCGAGGATTCTATTGACAAAGGAAAGGGTATCACAATAAGAGCATATGATGATCAAGAAAGAGTGTCCAAAGGCACGATCAAACTCTCTATTCAAGTAGGGTTGAATATCATGGAAACCACTTGTCAGGTCTTGGACCTTGACTTACCATATAACATCCTTCTGGGAAGTCAATGGATTCATACAATGAAGGAAGTTGCATAAAATTTCCATCAATGTGTGAAATTCACACATGAGGGACAAGAAGTTACCATCCATGGAGATCTCGAACCCTTCTCATATTGAAAAATCCTTGAAGCAAATTACTATAAAATCCCCCAAGTACTAAAAAATGATGAGGGACCATCTACACCATACATTGATCCTGCCACTCTCACATCCACTTCTACAATAGAGACACCCATCACTCCCACCATTCCCACCATCTCTGACATTAAGCTCATCATCCAAGATAACGGTTGTGGAAACTACAAGCTCCCTAACAATGCTTTTGTGATTAGAGAGTTACCATAATCTCCTAGATCATGGGGATGAAAACAAAGCCTCCACATCCCAAACATCTCCTCGAGACTATCCTAACTTTACAAGTTGGGAAGATTCCCGCCAAGAAGTTATCGAGGCAGATCCATCTCTAAATGCTATATCATCAAGATGAGAGACTAGTAGTTGATTTACTACTGATGATGTATAAGGGTCTATAAATGATGCTCGCAATGGGCTATGACAGAAACCAAAGACTTGGGAGAAATGACAATGGGCTTATAATACCTATCATTCTAGAGACACGAGCAATAACAAATCTTGGCCTTGGATGTACCCCTCCGAGTATAACCATACGTGGCCAAAGTTCTCTAGTTAGAATGGTTAATAATCCTCGTCAGCCAACCCCGACAGAACTACAATTACCAGTATCCATAGGTAGAGTCATAGATAACTTTACATTTGGATAAAATTGATGTTTGTAGTAGTATTAATGATTTCCAGGGACCCCACATCCAATCTACCTAGGCTTTTTGAGGATACCACTCTTTACATTATTAGCACCCTATCTTTTGAATCAGACCATCAAGATCATGAAATCTGCCTAGTATATCCCCAACTGATCGACTATCACCAATGAGGACCACCAATTCTTGATACATTTGAAAACGATGAGGCACTATCAGGATTCATGGGATTGTGGGACAACATTCCAGATGGGGATCACAAAGAAAAGGTTCATAATTGAGTTTCAGATACACATGCCTATTATGGGAAATGATTGAACTCTAGTCACAAAAGTGAAAACCACACTATGGCACTCTTGGACCAGAAAAAAGTAAAAAGAAAGGATCCATCCAATGGTGAAAAACTCTTCGAGGCACCTAAGGATGGGGGATTAAATCTTCCTTCTAGAGCTATTCATCAAGAAAAATCAGCAGTCCTGGTAGAAAGATGCAATCCTGTCAATCTAGGAATAGAGGAAACCCCACACATCACGTTCTATGTGGAGTCATTACTATCAGCGAACAGAGCTTCCAGCAACCTCCTAAGACAAAGACAAATAAATTTTGCATGGAGTTATGCTGACATGCTAGGACTTGATCTAGAAATCATGGTCCACCACTTAGTAGTATATCTAGAAGCAAATCCTATTAAACAAAAGGTTCAAAAAATGCACCCTCAAATCACCTTATTGGTCAAAATGGAGCTAAAAAGCTATTAGATGCAGGATTCATTCGACCGATAGATTATTTAGAATGGGTGGAAAACTTGGTACCTATTTCAAAACCTGATGGGGGCATCATAATCTACATAGACTTTAGAGACTTGAATAAGGAATGTCCAAAAGATGACTTCCCACTTCCAAACATTGACATGATAGTGGATATGATGACCGAACATGAAAAGTTGTCACTAATGGACAGATTCTCAGGATACAATCAGATCATGATAGCTAAAGAGGACCAACATAAGATGAAATTAACTTGTCCATGGGGGACTTACTGCTGGAACATGATGCCATTTAGCTTAAAGAACACAGGAGCAACATACCAAAGGGACACAACATTGATATTCCATGATATGATCCATAAGATGGTTGAATATTATGTTGATGATATTCTAGCCAAATATAGAAAGAGAAACGATCACATAGCAATCCTAAGTGCCATTTTTTATAGGTTGGAAGAGTACAAAGTCAGATTAAACCCAAAGAAGTGCGTCTTCGGCGTACAATCAGGTAAATTTCTAGGACATATAGTGTCAATGAGGGGTATTGAGGTAGATCCAACAAAGGTAAAAGAAATCCTTGAAATGGAGGAACCAAAGACATTAAAGAAATTAAGAGGTCTCCAAGGCAGGCTCCAATCCATTAGAAGATTCATAGCACAACTGGCAGACAAACATAACCCATTTTCTCACCTACTCCACAAGGGAGTAGAGTAAAAATGGGATACCAAGAGTGAAGAGGAATTCAATGAAATCAAAGAATATCTATTGACACCACCAGTCTTAATGCTAACAATCCAAAGAAAACTATTTAATCTCTACGTATAAGCAACAACAGTAGCCCTTGGAGCTCTCTTAGCTTAGCATGACGAAAATGGAATAGAAAGGGCTATCTATTACATTAGTAGAACAATGGTTGGGCATGAGCTAAATTACTCATTCATAGAGAAAGCATGCCTAGCGGTAGTGTTTGCATCATAGAAATTTAGACATTACATGTTGGCACACAAAATAAAACTCATTGCCAAAATTGACCACCTCAAATATCTATTATCAAAGGCAATGCTCATGGGAAGAATGGCCAAATGGGTGATGATACTATTATAATACGACATTGAATATGTGGAGTGGAAGGAAATCAAAATTCAATTCATAACAGATCAACTTGCAGAAGCACCAGTTTATTAAGAGAATCCTCTAATCTCAGAGTTTCCAGATGAATCTATTTTTAATCTCAATATAGTTGACCACTGGAAATTGTACTTTGATGGCTCATACACACAACATGGATCAGGAGTTGGATATTATTTATCACCCCACAAGGGGATTGCATACCAAGGTCCTACAAACTGACATTTCCCTACACTAATAACATTGCAGAATATGAGGCCTTAACCATAGGCCTCAAAATAGCAGTGTAGTGGAACATTATAGCTCTCAGAGTATACAAAGACTCTCAATTGATAATAAATCAAGTAAACGATGAATACCAGACCAAGGACGACAAGATTAGTCCACACTAGAAATTGGTGGAGACTCTCAAAGAATCCTTCATCAAAATCACATTTGAGCAGATTCCTATAACCAACAACAGAGCAACAAATTTCATGGCAACACTTGAGTCCTTACTGGATATCCCCCACAACATTCCAAGGTATGAATTCCTAATAAAGCAACTTCTCATTCCTACATTCGAGGTACCATAATCAAAATTTGTGTGCGAAATCGTTGGTCTCGGTGATCCTTGGTACCACAACATTTATACATACCTTCGAATAGGAGTCATACCCACCAACTTACCTTCAAACCTAAAATGAACCTTTGTAAAAAAGGCATCCAAATTTGTCATCCTAGGAGATACCCTATACCGTAGGAGCATAGAAGGAACACTACAACATTGCTTAAATGTTGAGGAGGCATTAACTACTCTAACTAAAGTACATAATGGTATCTGTGGCTCACACTCAAGTGGAATAACCATAGCCAAGAAACTACTAAGGATGGGGTATTATTGGCCCACAATGGAAAAAGAAGCACATGACTACGCCAAAAAGTTTCTACAATGTCAACAGCATGGGGACCTCAACCATGCTCCAGCTCAAGAGCTTCATCCCATCATAACCGCCACAAAGTACTTTACTAAGTGGGTGGAAGCCATACCCGTGACATACATAACTGGGAAATAGATCTCAAAGTTCATCCTGAACTATCTCATTTTCCGTTACAATGTCCCACAAGCCATTATCTCAGATAATGGGACACCATTTAAAAATTAGGATGTCTGTAACTTATGTGAGAAATTCAAAATCCAACATCGCTTCTACACCTTGTACTATCCCCAAGGCAATGGCCAAGTAGAAGATACAAACAAAACCATTTTAAAAATCCTCAAGAAAACAGTTAATGGCATAGGTTTTCATTGGCATCTATAACTTAATCCAACCCTCTAGGCCTATCGAACCAGCATCTGCACACCCATCGATGCCACTCCTTTCTCCTTGTTCTATAGATCATAAGCAGTACTCCCCATAGAGATTGAGCTCCCATCCCTCAGGATATCACTACAAAACCTCATCACAGATGAAGAGTACTGGGTATCAAGATTAAATGAGCTAGAGCTACTAGATAAGCAACATATGGATGCTTTGCATCATTTGCAAGTCTGTCAGAATAGACTCAAAAGGAGCTACAATAAGAAAATCAGAAGTAGGACCTTCCAAGTCGGAGAACTAGTGCTAAAAGAGAATCAAAAAAATGTCCCAAACCCAAGAAGCAAAGGAAAGTTTGAACCCAATTGGTTGGGACCATTCATCATCACATCAAGTTAAAAATTAGGGGCATATCAGTTATCAACACCCGAAGGGGAACCTGTACAGGAGCCTATGAATAGCTCCCATCTCAAAAGTCTTATGCCTAAATATTTCAAGGTATATAACCAAAAATGTCTTCAAAAAATGGTTACTTTGGAAAAAACCTAGCAAACAGGTGTCTTGGTAACAACAAAAAAGAAAAAAAGAAAAAAATTAGAAAAAATTAGAAAAAGGATTGAAAATAGTAAAGAGAAAAATCGTCCTCTAGTGAAAACCACTTCAGTGGCACTTTGGACAAGTACCTTGGTGAAAACTTAGAAAATAGGTGCCTTGTGTAAATAAGCATGTTCCATCCACCAAAATCTCTAACTTGTTCTGCATCATCCATCCATTGCATTTACATCATCCATTACATTTAGATGTCCATCTATCACTCATCCACCCGCATTTGTGTCATAGCTTGGTCCTATTTTCGTATCATGATCCCCCCTAGTACTAATTGGCCTATCCACAAGGTTAGCTTGCCCTGCCTTTATCAAACTAGTCTATTGCATCACGCTGGTGGCATGTTCTCATCAGATCACATTCGTGTATATTCTTAAAGTCCTAAAATTAGAAAATCCAAAAACATCAAAACATCAAAAAATCCAAAAAACATCAAAAATCAAAATATCCAAAAACATAAAAAAATCATCAAAATCCCAAAACTAGTCAAAAAATTCAATCAAAAAAATAAAAAACAAAATTGTCTTTTAGAACTATAGGTCTCTAATCCTTCAACGTAGGAAAGGTTGATCTTTGATCATCCCTTGAGACATTTAGGTTAGTCCTATAGGAGTCTATCATAATAATATGACATCTCATCATGTATATCGTCATCTATAAATTGGTCAAGTCGTCAATCAAACTACGTGGTCTCTGTGTGTATAACGTAGGGAAGGATAATCTGTTGATTAGCCCCCAAGGCCCCTAGGATAGGTCTTTAGGTTAGTCTCTTGGTCAAAATCTCAGAAAACTCCAAAAACATTAGAAAATTGAAAAGTCAAAACATTTGAAAATCTCAAAAAGATCAAAAACATCCACATATTTGTAGATATCCATCTGTCTCATCTCACTTTGAATCACAATAAAATCATTCATAATAAATGATCATCATCCTCAATCTTTGGTAAGACAACCAGAAACAAGTTTAGCGGGTGAAAAGTGAAAGCTCAAAATGTCAAGTCTTAGGTCTCGGTCAGTATGTAAGAAAGTTGGTCAACTCTTTGTATCGGTAACCTATCATCCATTTGGTCCCATATCAATCATCATTTAGAACACTTAGGATAAATGAAATGACGTTCCTCCATCCACTAACATGCCCTAGGATGCATCCTTCCTACAATGAGCATTATCTTTTGGCAATAGTTTTGGTTATTATCCTTAAAAAGTACATTTCCTTTTTGTTAGTGTTATTGAAGAACATCAACTTGTTTGTTTACTTTTTCTTTATCTTTTGACTTATCTTATTACACTCATTCCAAGGACTTCATGATGATATCCGAAGAGAGGATTTAGAGAAATAGGAATGGGAAAGCGATCAATATCTTTTATCTGTTGTACTTGTTGGACATTCTTGTAATATAACTTGGAAAATACTTGCTTTGTTAGTTATATATGGAGGGTGTTTTGAACAACTTGTTGACTATTGCATTGAAAGGTTTTACCTTTCCATGTTTTGGCCCAAGGTGTTTGAAATGTCCAAAATACATCCTAGCAGGGTTTCTATATGTCAGGTGTGAACAATAATACTCCTATTTGTTTGATGAGTCAAAGTCCATCACACTAGGTACAATGCCATCCTGGTATTCTATACCTTGATGCATTGTACCACGTGTGTTATCAAACATAAGAATATTGGCCCTTTGAAAATCCCAATTCCTCAACAAGTAATCATCATAATTTTCATATTCATCATTTGGTATTTGGTTGAAATGACTTCTTCTCTTCTTGCTCATCACACTAACAAGGTACTATGACAGTTGATCATCATCATTATCATCCTCATCATTGATCCAACATCCACAAATCATAAGCATATTGCATAAACATATCATATAGGAAACACATGCATTGCATTTCCATCATCATATAAATATGGTATTATAAGCATTTTTCATAAATTAGAAAATCCCTTTGTCATTGCATTGCATCCATTTTTTGCATCATATTGCATTCATCGCAAAAATCATTGCATAACATTCACATTTGCATAAACATTACCACTTATTGCATAGTCATACATAATAGGTACATAAACGTTATAGATAATCCATTGCATACGTACTCACATAACATCATCAAGTCATTTCATACCATTTTGCATAAAACATTGTCATATCATTGCACATAGTATATCACAGTAAATGCATCACATACATTACATTATCATTTAACATGTTTAGGATAAAAAAAATTATTCTAAGCATCTTAAGAAACCATCTCATTTTGCATCATATCATATAAAACATGACCATTGCATTTACATTACATCCACTAATCATCCATACCATCTCATAAATAGCATCACAATCATTTTTGCATTTCACTGCATAAATCATTCGACATCATTATAAACATAAATAGGAACATAAAAATCCATCACATACAAAGCATACATCCATCCATAATCATTTCATATATAAGTAGGATTCACATCATTTTCACATATACACCATAGATCATTTTCATATCATTTTACATATTACATTCCACATTTCATACCATCATTTGCATCATCATATATCATTCATTCACATAAAATTCATATCATAAGCCAACAAAATAATATAGATCTATTAGTCATAATCATCACATAATGCATTCATTATCAAAAGGAAAAGCATCCATAAGCACATCATACAACATCATAAACATCATTGCACAACATATAGAAGTAGAATCATCCATACATACATAAATAAATGATACACATCACATCGCATCATAATCAGAATCATCATCTCATATATATATCATCAATAATATAACTGTCATAGTAAAAAATAATCAGATCACTATACATGTGTGTCAATTAGTACAAAAAGGCCCATCGGGCTATCAAAAAGGAGCCCATAAGGCACAAAAAAAAATGATATCATCTCGATCAAAAGGAGGCCTAACCCTCCTTTATATTGCCCACCTTTGTCCCTATGACCCTCTGCTAGTCTGAAGCTAGTCCATTGTGAGTATTATGGGACCCGTGATGCTCTGGGTACTGCCTTGTGATAGTGCAAACGGTAATACTCGACCTCTCAGATAGCCTCTCGGTAAGACTGAATCGACACTGTACCCTGAGAGGAGGAATCTACCATGCTCTCTAACTATTGTCTCCTGCCTAACTTTATGGTTGCTTGTAACTCTGCAACCTGCCTCTGTTGGATGGCCTAATCCCTATAGGCCCTGATCTAGTCTCTCTTGGCCCATACCTGATCTCTCTCCCCTATCAAAATCTTCACCTGGGCCTGCAGCTATGCAATCAATGTATCTCAAGGATCCACCTTCCCTACTGGCTGTGCTCGTGGGTGTTGTACTTGAGGCTGATCCTTACCCCTAGCCCATTGTGGTGGACCTGTTGGCACCTACTCCTGATCCTACATCTGCACATTAGGCTGAACTGGTTGATCTGGCTGCACTGGGGGCCCAACCGGCTAGTCCTATCATGCATTGCCTCTTCGCCCTCTTCCTCCCCCTTTGCCTCTCACCCTCTACAGATTAGGAACTGCACCTAGAATTGTCATTCATAGGGGAGGCCGACACCAATCCCTGTATGCCTATGTCATGCCTGGATCTACAGGCCCCTGATCATAAGCCCACAACCGAGCTACTAACTACCTGAAACTGTCAACGACCTCCAAGGCAGGAATATACTACCCCCATGAAACCTATGACATGGTGTGGGAAAAGAAAACCACATAATCATCATTTGATCGATCTTGGGGCTTACCAAACTGATGTTGTATATGCCCAGGAAGATATCTCTCAATCATCGTATGCTCTTGCCCCTGCATGAAGCAGTCCTGATGGGAAAAGAAGATCTGATCTATATTGCCGGCCCATCTAAGCCAACCAAGGTATGGTCACCATGTGAATACCTGCATCTTATCAAGGAATCTCCTTGAATAGGGGATCTCATGCTCACCTGTGTGTGTGAAGGACACACCACCTCTATAGCACCATACAACGGGATCATATGGCATCATCAGAACTGGAACAATGCATGGATGAAGAACAATAATGTGCTCCCACACCCATATGTGGAGAAGTGTCATGCCTGCTCTGAGTGCTCTACCATCCATGTAGACGTACTCATGCAAATCTCTATACAAGGACTCAAGAAGAACAAGCCCCCATGCAAAATGGACTGGTCTTTTGTGAACCATGCACTCTCAGCAGAGTCCCCAACCAGGACTGAAATATTTTCCTCGTCATTCTAGGGCAACAAGACTCGAGATAATCACTACAACTACCAAGTGGAAGGGAGGTACCAAGGCCCTATGTCACTCTAGCTTGATCTGGCCGTCGCAAATAACAATGTCCTTTGTGGCGAGGACCCTGTGGCAGGCATTGCGCCCCTCATCCATATCAAAAATGGCACGCCAACCATGAATTGATAATCGTAGGATACACCAAATGTCCTCCAAGGTGATGGTGAACTTAGGAAGGTGGAAAAAGGACGTCTCATTGTGCCATCTCTCGACAAGCACTGACATCATCCCTAGGTGGGTGTGAATGGGCACTGCGTAGGTGATGAACCACAACCCCATGTCTCGAAGTCAGTCCTAATCTCTATCGCTCAGGTCCCACAATTAACCATATAGATCCCATGACCTATGCTCTTGAGAGTAGAGCTCCCTCCCCATGTCTTGCATCAAGGAGGGTCATCATGTTAAAAAATTTGAAAAATTCTTCACCTAGAGTCCAAGAAACCACTCCAGCATTGCAATTCATGAATTTTTCATAGTTTGATTCTTTTCGAACTTTGACGCTAGGGCAAAAAATAGTGAAATAGCACTGTCGTGGTGCACTTTCCTCTCTAGCGGTGCACTTTGAACAAAATTAGGACTGTCGCGTTGCACTTTGCAAATCACCTCGCCAACCATGAGCTCAACGTCAGAGTTTGGATTTTATTTTCAAACTCCAAACTCCATTGCCATGGCACAATATAACACTAAGTGGCATAGTCTAATTTCTGAGCGGTGCTATATAGTGCCACTACAGAAAGACTAACTTTGAAAACATTAATTAAGCACAAAAAATGGGAAACAAAACTCAAGCATCACTTACTAGTGCCCTAATGCTAGGTGGCCGCTAGTACATCTCGACTCGATCAGAAAAGTGGATCAGAAGTTTTTGTTGTGCCATATTTTTTGGAGGTTAGAGATCAAATCTCAGGGTTGCTAGATTGTTGTGTGTCAAAATTACTTGAAAGTGACCCCTCGGGCCCCTTTTAAGCTTGAAAATTAGGGTTTTTTCACCCTAATTGGCTATCCTGCTAGGATTCTGGACACTCCAACTTGTTTTTGTCTAGTTGAGGTTAGTTTTACATTGATTTACTCCATTTAGACACATTTTTTGGCCTCCTGGAGCCTTTTTGGACTTGTCGGGCACCTTGTCCTCCTTTTTTCACGAGATCACCCAAAAATTGAAATTTTTGTCCAATCTCTCGAGGGGAAAATATATAGGCATGTTTTCTTTCACCAAGCAGCAATGGGGAAAGATTTTAAATAACAATTTATTTTTCTTTGATCGAGTTCGTTTATTGTTTGAACCAACACAACAAGTGCATTGTCTCAAAGAGGGGAAAAATGTAGACAAGAAAAATGTATTGATTGACATTGTGCATTTGTCCTGACTACTAACATCATTTCATCCCGAATCATCCTTCAATCTAACCATTTAATCAAATTCCCCTATTTGATTAAATTCATCAATATTCTTCTCTAAATTAAATAAACCAGTTCTCTAGTTAAGTCACATCTTCTCGATAATTAAATTAATCATTTTGATCTAATTATCTTATTTAATTTAATAATTCATTTTATTTGATTAAATCTCTTAGTCTATCTATTAAATTAAATAAATTAAAACCTTATTTAATTTAATCTAACATCATCTCTTTTAATTAAATGAATCAAAATCTTTATTTGATTAATCTCTTTATCACATTCTTCTCATTATTGATTTAAATAAATCCTAAAATACAAGTCAAAATGGTCAAATCAGCTAATCTTCTTTAAATTAATCTTAGTCTTAATCCATCAAATCCTCTAGATTTTACAACTTGCACTTGAAAATTAATTTAATTGATTTATAAATCATCTATTTTCATTCAAAAAAGGCATCAAATATGGAATATTCCTCAAATTTGAAATCTCCCCCCAAAAGGACTCGTCCCTTCCAACAAAGCATTTAAAATATCTTACATGTCCTTTTCTTGAGCCATGTGGCATTAACTTCACCTTTCACCTAATCCTTCAAGCCATATTTTGAATTTGAATCTACCCCCTCTTTGCACATTCTTCAAAAATTGCACATCCTCTATCCATTTGCAATTTGACAAGTGGCATCTTGCCATTGGATGAATGTTAGTCCCACAATGCTAAAATTTGGACATTCACCCTTCAATCTCATCTATAAATAAAGAGCTCATCTCTTTATTTGATCATCCACAAATTATACAAAGTTACCATGCTCAAATATCTATCAAATTTCATCCATCATCATTGAAGCTTAGTTAGGTTATGCAGATTTTTAGCTTGGAGCACTCATCAAACATCAACAAAGTGGAACAATTATCATAAACACATCAAGCTTTCATCATAGGAATTGGGAAAGAGCCAATTTTTACATCAAATTGGCACCAATTCCCCCATGGGATCAAGAGTTTTCTCATTTAATTAGGATTCAATCTCTCCTTTTGATTTCTTATTGTATTCTTCATTTTTTTTTCCTAATTTGAACTTTACAAATGGATTTCATGGGGAATCCTTGCTCTTTCTTGCATTCTCTAATCTAATTTTTTTGTTCGTATTGTTTTGCAGCTATTGGGATTGGGGTTTGCACACCAGCATACAAAAAAGTGGCCCATTTACGAGAGAAAAAAGGATAGCAATAGTGATGAGGAAGAAGTGGACAGAAAGGGGAAGAAAATTATGAATTTTCCTTCACAACCAGGTCAAAAATTCAAAGTGCCTGAGAAATTTAAGATCATTGATTTAGATTCATTACCAGAAGATAGTCCCCCATTACCACCATCTAAGCCAAGCCCTAAAAGGAAAATAATTGATCAACCACATGAGAGTTTGATGGATGGAATTATTGTTACTGATCAGGACATGTAGGTTGGTATGCCTTCCCCTCCTAGGCTAGCTGAATTAGTTTTATTTGATTTAGATATGAAAGGAAAAAGTATACAAGATGCAAGAATGGAAGCATGTAAGGCGTTTTGAGAAGACAATGCATTTGTAAAGACTCATGTATTCTTGCAATTGGTATGGAGGATGAAGTTTGAAAAATATCAAAATAAATGTAAGGAGAGAAGAGAACTAAGACTTGATAGGTCAGACCAAGAGAATGGTGAGGAAGTGAAAGTTGAATTAATGGAAGAATTTAAGAACATCACGCCTAAGGAAGGAAAAAAATTGGTGAGTTAGGCTGGTGTATTGATTATTCTTGAATGGGACATTGTAGATGCAGTGGTCTTGAATGAAGTCCAAACATCCCTTGCAAGAATCTAAAGAAGTCAAGGCAACACTTCAAGATTCTTCTTTCAGTGAAGAGTATGAAACCTTGGCAATTTGGGCATTGGCCCTACAAGGGAGAAACCCAAATATTATAGAAATTAATCCAAATTTCAAAGGGGAATTAATAATAAAGAGAGCTTCAGAGACCTCAACCACTGAGGCCACTAGTTTAACTGTGAATGCGGCCAAATTGGCCCAAAAGACTACTGAAAGGGAGGAGGATGTAAAGAAAAGACTAATAGAGAAGTATAACCTTTTGATTGAAGAATACAACAAGATGCAACAAAGGAATGTTGAGTTGCAAACTAAGGTGGAAAGGTTCAGGTATAGACAGATTGGGGAGACATCAAGTGCTCCAGGGACCAGTACATTACCTTCCACAATAGGGTCAGTGCCTCTTGCTTCTCCAATTGTTTCCACACCAGGGTCTCCCAATCAGAATCCTACCTTAACCCCTTCTTTAGAGGAAATTGATGAAGAAACAAAATGCTCTTTTGATCCTACAAAGAAGAAGCTCTTGCAAAGAATTGATGAGTTACAAGAATCTTTGAGAGTGTGAGGAGGGATCTCTTTCAAAGCAAAAAAGATTTTTACTACTTTTTTAAGGCATTTGAATGAAAAGGTTGATAATAAATTGGTATCTATACATTCTTTATATTATTTTCTATTAGATGCAATAAAGAGTATTGATAGGGATTAGGAGGTAGTGATACCATTGATTGAAAATTGGATCCCTAGGGCCAATGATCTAGATGTCATGTATAAGGCCTCAAGGTTTGATACAAACAATAGGCCCCAATCATTAAAGCCTACTCATGTGTTAGTAAAATCATTGCAAGGTTTTTCAGACCTTACTAGATGACTTGAGTAGGAAGATTAGGGAGTTGGTGAAAAATTTCAATGATTGGGGTAACACATTGTTACTTGATATAATTGATGAGCAAGGGAAAATTAGGTCATTCTAGCAGTGGTAGGGTCAGGCAGGTGAGGTCATCAAAGATCAAATTAAATTAATTTGTGATGACTCAGATTATGACTTGTTAGTGAGCTGTATGGATAAAATCATTAGTACTAGCTCATTTTTGGAATCTTTTGAAAGAGATGCAAATAAGGTAGCAGTAAAATACACACCTTATAATGCCAAGGTGAATGTGGTAATTAATTTTGACTAGTTGACTGATGAAGAATATCAGAGGTGGGAAGATAAATATTTGACTAAGGAGGAATAAAAGAATGAATTACTAATGTGTGGTAAATCAGATGTTGCGGTTACAATGGCCTCCAATTTTGCTTTGATGGGGGTCTCGGCATGGGTTTCTTGTGGTTTTTTGTTGTTGCCTCAATTTTCCTTAGCTAACATGATGAATGGGAATATTCTTCAGGGTGATGGCTATTGTAACAATTTTTGGAATATCACCAGATGCTTCATTTGGTTGGTGACGTGTGTACTTTCTGGCCTGATGCTTGTTTGCTCCTTCATTTTCTATAAGAAGGATTTCAAGGCCAAAAGTATGGGCTAGCAAGTTAGATAACTTTTTGTCGAGTCTAGGTGAAGTTGCAGAGAAAATTGTAAAGTTCAATGGTTTTAGAGAGAAATACAATTTAGGTTCTGATTTATTTTGTAATCAAT
The DNA here is from genome assembly GCA_007258455.2 of Sequoia sempervirens. Classification (NCBI taxonomy): domain Eukaryota; kingdom Viridiplantae; phylum Streptophyta; class Pinopsida; order Cupressales; family Cupressaceae; genus Sequoia; species Sequoia sempervirens. Next base: position 13,675 of record VDFB02171199.1, on the reverse strand, counting down.
TTTGAATTCATGGGGATTTAATATTGTATAATAGTACTAGCATTTGAGTTGAAATGATAAATTCAAACTCATGTCTCTCCACTATACATGCATATCCAAATTTTGAATAAGATGACTAAGGGTTGTTTCATTCATCTCACTGTTGTGGTGTGTATAATTCTTATTTTAGCTTTAATTCAAGGAATTAATTAAAATGTTTGAATGGGATTATAGGCAGATATGTTATGTATAAGGATTTGATAAGTAGTATTGAGTGAGAATGCATACTGATGAAATTGTAATGCAATATTGTTAGGGATCTTATAAGTTATATGTTATGTATTAAATATGTCATAAACCTTTAGATACTTATGAATTTGACTCCTGCAATGGATATATGGCACTGATCTAAGTTGTACTTATTTGTGTAGTTCAATAATTGTTTGTCTTTTCCTAGAGCTTTCTACAAATTGCAAATTAATGACTATATTTTAATATCGATTATGTTGTAGTTATCTCATGCTCCACATAGTTGATATTATCAGTGAACAACCAATTTTATTTGATATTATCCTATTGTGTTGAACTATTCAATGGGATTATTTGTTATGTGTTAATGTTGTTTATGATATTGGTGTAGAGGTTTTAAACACATCAAGGGATCACCCTCTTGGGTCTTGCAAAGCCCAAAGTGTAGGAGGATTTTTAAAGTACTTTTCAGTTGGTCCAGGTCCTTCAAGCTTCCCTTGATTGGAATTGGCAATCCCATAGGTAGATTAGAAGACCAACCTTGTTACAGTGTAAAAACTAAACCAACACCCTCTACCTTTAACCCTAAACCCTAAACCATTAACCATTAAACTTTAAACCCTTAAACCCTCTGCCCTCTATATCTCTCCCACTCTAAACTCTAAACCTTTCCTTGTATTCTTTTATAATTTTTATTATTCTTATTTATTTCACACTTACATTTACAAATACACATACATATGCATTTACTGTTTTCATTTATTTCTCATGCAGTTTAATAGTTTGATCGATTTCACATTATATTTGTTGAAGAATTTAGAATTTAAATTACATTAATTTATGAATATGTTGTATCTATAACCCTACAAAACCATATGATCTTTGCATTCACACTTGCATTTAGAAATACACATTTATATACATAGAAATAGATTTCTTTAATGATATGTTCCATTTATTGTTCTAGGAGAGCATCCAATAAATTGCATTTACATTTACATTTAAAAATACATATACATACATACATACATACATACATACATACATACATACATGTGTGTGTATGTATATCATTTATATTTAGTTTTCAAAAACAACCCATTAGGTCTGCACATGGATAAAAATCATAAAATCAGATCTCCCATACATGTTTTGTTGAAACCTAGGCTTGAACCTCTCATTTCACATGCTTTTCTTCACAAAACTCTTGAGGACAGCAGTTGTACCTTCTTTATTTCTCATCCTACAATTACAACAGTATCGATGGGGCCTCTTACACAAGCTACAGTAATAAAAAAAAGTGTAAGAGCCCCTTTATATCATGTTTGGACTACAAAACCCTCAAAAATAGGGTAACCGGGCTGTATGCAAAGAAATGAAGCTTTCTAACTCAAATCAACCTTAAGCCCTCAAATCAGATTCAAATAAAAGCTAACACATATCTTCATGACCTACAATTGATTTCACATCAAAATATGGCTGCATGTGACCATGGAATGATGCATAATAGGAAAATATAGAATTTTTAAAGAAAAACATTTTTTGAATGTCAAGAGCTTGTATTTTAAATCCTCAACCATCAACAACCATTAGAATGGTCACTTTATGCCTTTTAAAGGCCTTTACACGTCAACCACTGAACAACCACCTCTACAACTGACTTTTTAATCTTTTATGATCACATGAAACATAAAACACACTAAATTCAAGGTTGTTAACATCACTATTGAAATGTTTTAATTTTTTGACCTTTCAAACATTACAAAGTACATCATTAAATTAATTATGTAATGGTATAAAAATTAAAACATCATGAATTAATTATGTAACCACATAATTCAAATATAATTCTCTCAAAGAAATTAATATCAAATAGATAATATAATCGCATAACTCATACATTTCAATGTCATTGATCTTCTTCTTCATCCAACTCTTTGTCTGTCATCCGATCTAGATTCAACATTGTAAGGATTGGTCATATCATCATCATCATCATTGATATCAGTTTTGATAATGTCATCATCCACACTAATATCTTCATGAGCATTAACTCCTACATCATCATGATCTAGTTCCTCCTCTTCAACATCTTCGTCAGGGACATCAACTAACTATTGATCCTGATCATCATCTACATCATCTTCTAGTTCTTCGTATCTTTTTCTTCCACCACATTATACTTTATCGACCTTCATCTTGATCTTGTCTAACAACAAATGACCCCAGTTTACCTGGAACCTCTGAGTAAAATACCTTCTCACATTGGCTTGGAAGAACATAGGGCTCATTTCCAACTTGCTTGATCAACCTTGTATTAACCATGGTAAATCCATTATCATGTTCAATAAAAGTTCTCTCAAGATCATTTTCATTCAATCGTAGCATATACCATAGGACAATGACTATAATTAATCTAAAGGACTTAAAGTCATACTCAAGTATATCATCCAAAATCCCATAGTATCGATTTTTTGAGACTTCTGGATGTATGTCGCTTCTAGATGAAACATTAGTCACCTGAAAGACTACAGTTATACCAGAATCACAAGTTTTATTCATTTCATCCAACATTTTGATTTGAAATTTATGACCATTGCACCACATAGCCTTGTGGTGTTTCACTTGCTATATGTCAAACATATAAAAATTATTTCAATATCTTCAGTTGATAAACATATTTATTCTTGGCCAAATGTATGCAAAAACAACAATCTCAACATATATATACATCAATATAATTGAAAATAATTAAATAATATGGGTGATTAATATATTTATACGTACCTGATTATCTCTTAAACCACATGCTAAATCAATTTCCCTTTGTGTAACATTGCAATCTCCATTACAATGAGCTTCTTTAACCAATGAAGCCATACCTTCCCATGTTAATGTGCGACTAGATTGTTGACATCATTCAATCCATACCGTCATCCAATCAAGATTGTTGGTGACATACAAATGTAGTGCATCCCACTCTCACCAACTTTATTAAAAAAATTTGAAATTCACAAACAATGTATAATTAGTTAAATACCTACAAGATACAACCTTAATTTATAATTGATGTATATTGAAGATTAAAAATTAAATAAGTACAGTATACATAAAAACCATATGTAAAATGTATTCCAATTAATCTCCATGACCATCTTATAATTACCTCTCACTTTCCTCAATCTACCTTTCCCCATTAAGTACTCCCCTTCGAATTTGTTAATGAATTTGGGATCCCAAATGTGATCTACATGGATCTTTGTTGCAAACCTAGGAAGATATTCACTAATGTATACCATGGTCTGGTATACCATATATCTCTCCACCATAGAACTCCTTAGATGTCTCTTTGTCTAACCAAAGCCTTCAAAATTTTAGGTGCCTCTCAACCATCCACATTGACCTTGTGTGTACAGGTCCACACAATTCAATCTCCTCAAATTGGTGTATGAGGTAGTGTTCTTGTGCATTAAAAAATGTCAAAGGTAGACACTTTTTTATTTCACACATTAGACAAGGAATTTTTTTTTCTCTTCCTAATTTATATCTTCTTTATGGATTTCTTTAGATGACAACTATCTACAAGTGATTCAAGGCGCAAATATATTAATGAGATTTAACAAAAATATACAATATATTACATAACAAATAAGAAAAATGACAATTATAATATGTATACAATGAATTGAACAAATATCGCTACTTACCTCATGTATTTTCCAAGATCATATATAACTTGCTTGAAATTGTTGTCAAATTTTTCTGGGAGAGATAGAGGTAGAACCTACTACAACAATTATAAAATGATCTTTTCATTATTTTTCTAAAAAGTAGTAAACATACAATACACTGTAAAGTACATGCATTGTACAAGTGTATATAATATACCAAAATAATTACCTTAATGAAGGTATCCTAATCATGTGTTTTCATCCCTAACCCAAATTCACCTTTCTTTGTTATTATATTGTTTATGTTCGCACAAATCCTGTGGGAAATCAAATTTTTCGTATGACTTATTTTATAGCATTGCTTTGCTTCTCTATTAATAACCAAGGAAGGACACTTTACATTAATTTGGCCTCCATTGTTATTTAATTGAATGACATTTTTTATTGCATGATTGGCTTCCTGAATGTCACTACAAATTTTGACAATTTTTTCTTTGTCATGCCTTCCATCCAATATTTTCCATAACATTTTTATTATATTCTTTCTGATATGCATTGTATCAAAAAAATACACAATCTATAGTTGTTCATAATAGGGAAACCTACTAAATTGTATGGGATAGTTTTTCAATCCCTATGGAAGTTGGCCATTAATGCCTTGATGACATCTCACATGAAGCATTATGCTAAAAAATTAACAATGACAATAATTTTCACTCATAACGGAGTAAACAAAACACAATATAAAATATAAATTCAAAACATATCATTTATGATGATAAAACACCTTGGATTTGATGTATAACTTTGACGATTAATTCCTATTATATCTTAAATCCTCCAGGCTGCAGGTGTCATTCTTCATGAAGTTTTGATGTGGCCCCATCTTTCCCATCGAAAGATCTTTCTCATGAGTTCTGATACTCTTATGATTTCTATGGCTGAGGTGCTTTCCATACTCATCAAACACCTACTTTCCTAAACTTTTTAATGACTTAGATTTCCATCTTTGGACCACAAACTGACATGCAATCTTCCCTTGTTTGAAGACCTACAAGATCATATATAATTGGATTAAATATGTCAATTTTATAATTATATATAATGAATAGATTATTTTAAAAAATATGCATGATATCTACTTCATAAAATTAAATATTGTTAAAGTGCAAATAAACGCTTTAACATACCATGTTCACTCGCATCAATAAGTGAATTGTCCATACAAGCATTGTAATGGAATTGAAATTGTCTTTGTCCCATTGGTATAGAAGCATCACATAGTGACACCATTCCATAACTTTAGTAACTCATCAATAAGAGGCTCGATATATACATTCATATCTTTAACTTGGTACTTACCTAGTTGAATGAACATAAACATTACATAATTATTATAACCATTTTACTTCAATGTATATAAATTAATGTACATGACTCTTAAATGAAAAAAAATTAAGTCATTATGCAACAAATAAGACAAATGAGATGCTATTACATTAAAGAAAATTGATGTAAACAAATACCCGAAACAATCATTGAAAAAATTATGTGTTCCCTCTTTATTGACATCCATGGAGGAATGATATTGTTGATAACAAAAACATGCCATTGACTGAAAATAGATCTCAACTCTCCAAATGGATTGACACCATCTGCTCCCAATCAAAGTCTGAGATTACGAGGTTCTTCTTTAAAGTGTGGCCATTTTTCGTCTATTTCCCTAAATGCAGAACCATCCGTAGGAATTCGAAGAATGTCATCTCCACTTCTATTTTGTGCATGGTAATCCATAAATTTCTCTAAGCTTTCACACCTAAATAATCTTTGCATATGTGGAATAATGGGAATATATCAAAGAACCTTGCGAGACACCTTTTTTTTAGTTGATCTATTTGATATCTACTGATATAACATTCTGAGCATTCTGTTGCAAATACCTATTGTTTATGATATATAATATGATCATTGAGACATGCATCTATTGATTGATACTCCATTTCGATATCTTTCATAATGGCACATAAATCTCAGTATGAGCGAGGTAAAATATTTGATGGTGGTAACAAAAATTCACCAATCAATCTGGCATAACAAAAATAATTTGTTAATATAAATAATATTAATGGTATTTTATTCCTTTATTTACTAGTGATGAACTAACAACAATTCAAAAAATAGATGGAAAAAGATGACATATATGACATAATCTTTAACATCTCATGGAGATTGCTATGTTTGATAAACCATTCATAACCTTCAAATTCAACAACAATAATACAACAATGAGAAGAGTTGTTTGGGAGCCTTCATAAAGGGGCTCATATGTCTTCTCACGTACAAGTAAATCATGAACATCATTAAAGTCATCTTGATCATCATAATTAGTTCTTCCACTAAATGTATCATGGATCAATGTATTTGTACCATCATCTTAAACTATGTTTTCTGGCACATGATCATCTTCTTCCATATGATCATTAACTTCATCTTTGATATTCATAGCTCCATGTACGTCCACTTGCAAAACCACATTCTCCGGGCCATGATAATCCATATCATTTTCCCTAGGGTGCCCTACTTTTATAATAACGATAGACACAAATAAACCATGATCATGATCAAGTGATTATATATATATATAAAATGTTAAAACAATATAAACATTTACAAATTCAATCAATATAAACACATATAATGAACAACTTACCAATGGACGATAATCATGCCCCCTTCAACGCGACCATGCTACCTACAATGTTTCTAAGCTGTTGTGATTAAAAGTTGTCTCATCTTTAAGCCCTTGCAATTATTGCAAGGACAATAACATCTTTGCATCACCCTTCTTTCCAATCTAGCCCACAATCTACCAAGTGTCTCTTCATTTTGTTCTAGAATAATATTATCTGACATGTTTTTTCTTTACCAAGCTTGAATATTTAGATCTTCAAAAAATATCAAACTCACACTCCAATAATTTTTATTCATAGACAGGTAACATAGTCTAATAATTCTGATATTTTACACCAAAAAAATTTGGCATGCAACCACCCCTGCAAAAGAGAAGATAGTATGAAGTTAATGACCCCAAAAAACACTTTAAAATGCTAATTCTAAAACTTATTAAATTCTGATTTTACTATGATTTCCAACCGTTAAGACTCCTAAAATCAGAATATTTAACTTGATCACAAACTTCCTACAACGATGGAGGTAGCGAGCTAGTAAGAGCAAGTTACCCATTCCTAAGGAGCAACAAGTCAGAATCATCATTGCTAATGTCAATAAGGATTTATCCTTTTAGTTAAAGATGCAATGTGTCACTTCTTATGACGAACTTATCCCTAGGGCCCTCAACATTGAGACAGCCCTAATCGCACAAAGACAGTTGAACAAACTAGTAGAATTTGACAAATAAATGACTAGGTGATCAAAAATCTTAGTCACAACAACTAAAAAGGACTAAATTATTCATTTTCGCAACTCAGCTATAAATGAGTAAATAAATTACTTTTCAGTTTGTTCATTGATTAAAAATTATTTAGTCATTATTAAATAAAATGACTAAATAGTTAGTCATTTATTTACCACAATCCATTTGAATAAACTTCATTTAAGGAATCAAGAATATAACCTGCCAAAATACTCTAAAACTTTAATAAACATACCTTAAAACTTTTGTCAAAATCTTATTTTCAGGCGTAGCCCACCATAATAGAGTTTTCATTTTAATAAACATACTCTAAAACCTTCGTCAAAACATTATTTTCAAGCATAGACCGCCAAAATGGAGAAGTGTTTCCATAAATAATGACAAAGAATGGTGAGGAGATGTGTGTGAAAGGAGGCATAGGATTCATAGCTTCTTATCTCATTCCTGCTCTACTCAACAAATCTTACATTGTTCCCGCTACTATGTGTAATCTAGGTATTTACTTGACATATATTTGCATAATATCAAATTCCTTCAAAAGGCTTTCAAGTATCAATATATCCTATATAGGGTTTAGAATGATTTATTTTAATTAAAAAAATAAATAGATGGTGTATTTCCTTATAATTAGATAATATGAATATCTCCTAAATCTTCCCCCAACACACTATCCTTCTTGGCACTGTATTCATTACTCGAGCTACTAGGGTTTTGCATGTGACATCTTTAATATCTTTATGATCGTAGCTTTTAAATAGATCTCAGTCTTTGCTTTAATCCTTTTAATGGTAACCCTTGAGTTCCATAATCCACCTTCAATCTTTTCTAAGAACGTTGTCTTAAGCTAGACTGCATAGTATGCATATAAAGCAAGTCCTTCATACCTGCCATTGTTCCAAACCACCACTCACTGCCTTGCTTAAAATGTTGCCTCCATAAACACAATAGCATGTTTTAAAATCATGGTTTCCAGTGATAGACCATTAAGGTCACCACTTTCATCATGAAGATAGAATGAGATTTTTGTCTTCAAAGTCAAGGCATTATGCAAGATAACATTGTGAATTGTTTTCAGGGTACAATTTTATTTTCAGACATTTACTACTTTGCTAACTTCCTTTAAGACCTGTGGACAGACTTCTCACCGAATCTCAAACAGCTCACTCACTATCACTTGAAGATTCCTTTCATCAGCATCCTTATATAAAATCAAACTATTCCCTATAGACTTCCTACTTACTACAGGGGACTCATTGTTTCATGGTATTGTAGTTCTTAAGATCCTTCAACCTTATTGACACTACTTCATAGTCCACAAGGTATTATTCACTATTCTCTCATCTTTGATGAGTCTCAAAACACTGCTCAAACATGCAATCCACTACCTCCATTATACATTAATGGCTAAGAAGAAACATTGAACCTATGATTACCACTATTACTTCATTTGGACAGTCATTCCCTGATTGCATTTGCCTTGTCTAACACTACCAAAAGCATTTGAAAAACCCTTAAGGTCAGCAAGGGGGTAAGGAAACTCACTGTTAAAATCTCCACTTTACTATGTAAGGTTTGAGCTTTATTATCTTGTCACTGCTAAGCCTCTTTTTGACTATCACATCTCAAGTGACTGTCATTCTTCTTACCATAGATTGCATTTACAAATGTCACTAAGCTACATAGTGTGCTTGTTATTGGCTACAATCTTTAGATTGCAAGATTTTGTTATTACCTACAATGTCTCAATCTTTATGGTATTGCAACCTCACTAATCCGCTATAGTTATTGTTTATGTTTCTACGGAGGCCTATGGTTTGTACCCTAATCATGATCTTACCACTTCTATCGTATTCAAAACAACCTTAAATCTTGGTTCAAAAAAACAGTTGTCTTGAAAAAAGTTGTGGCATGATTTTGGATTGTATCCTTAGGAGTGTGTGGAAGCTTTGGTTTGATCATTACAAGTATGTAAACTGACTAAATGTATCATATATATCATGGGTCTTGTTTTAATACTTTCCATAATGGTTATTAGTAGATCGCATTATTATAGTTTGTGGTAACCCAAGATTGCATTCAAGCATGTAACAAACTTGGTTTGTAGTTTAAGTTGTACACTTTTAAGTAACATTCATAAGGTTTAGAAAATCTTGATAACTCACTAGAATAGCCCATTAAACATGGTTTGTGCTTGAATGCACTACATAATTGATATAATACAACCATTCTATATCAACCAGAGCTATAGGATCTTTATTGTAGCAAGAGATAAATCACTCTTTGATCACATATAATTACTCTCAACCTCAAGTAAACTTGAGACAACCTCAAATGCACCTATAATGATGATCGGGATACTAAGCATTATACAACCTAAATTAACTACATTATATGAGCTTCCATTTCTATCGCCAACATAGCCATTATTAAACTTGGGTCACACATGAATGCATCTTGTATTTTTTATAGCACAATTGTGCCACATGACCAATAGAGTTATGGATCACATAATTACAATCACAAGAATTTGTTCCTTGGTTGTGATCTTATGGTGATTCCACACAACAAAATCTAGACATAAAATTCTCAAAACCCTAAACCTCTAAAAATGAAATATGATGAAATGTTGCTTTAAAATATGATTTTCAAACTAGGAACTACAAATTTGGCTTCACAACTAAATTCTACAAAAAGATAATGACTACCCTCAACCTGGCGATATCTTCTTGAAGTTTTTTTGATTTTTCCCAAGAAAATCGTCCTTAGTTCTCCACAAATTGTCTCAAGTAGAGCAAAATGCCGTCGCAATAAATCAGCTAACTCACTTTTCTTTATGTTGGCCACAATTTTATTTTTTTCTATTTTTCATGTTTGTCAAAATTTTGATGAAACTGATAGTCGACATTTCAACGAAACCCACGTTCGTCAAAATTTTGACGAAACCCAAGTTTGTCAAAATTTCAACAAACATCGAGGATACAATTTCAAAAACTTGAAAATTACACATCAAATTTTACAAGCACCCAATGATACTTAAATTTATACATATTTTGTTAGACATTTTCGTCAGATTTTTGCAGTCAAATGAGTTAGTGTATAGTGTCAATCTTTAGCTACAACATCTTGGCTCTTCCATATTTCCAACTACAAATCTTACATTTGGCCAACGTTTCCTTTTCAATATTATTTGCATTGACAATCCCCACTAGTACCATGAATGGGTATTTTGACAACAAACCAAGTTGAAAACTCCTTGTCATTTCCCACTCGTACCCCCTTTTTGTTTTATTTTTCCTTTTCTTGCTACCAACACCATCATCCTCATCCAAGTCAATTATCTCATTTTGGCTATCTGGGCCCAAGGTATCCCTTGGAACATCTTCTGCAGTATTGCTATCATGATTTGATACATTTTGATTTAAATCAATGCTAGTATCAACTTGACCTTCTGGTGGTGGTGAGGTATTGGGAATGCTACCAATATTTGGTGGAAGAGTTGATGATGTGGCTCCATCTTGACCTGATCGATCAAAAGCTTTGGAAATTCCAAAGTAAGGCTACATGGTACATCTATGTTTTTTGTGTTACAATGGCCCCCTATTCTCTTCACCACTCTGAGGAGCAGTAGGAGTCTCTTCACCACCCTGAGGAGCTTGAGGAGTGGTAGGAGTCTCTTCACCACCCTAAGGATCCTAAGGAGTGGTAGGAGTCTCTTCACCACCCTAAGAATCCTAAGGAGTGGCATGAGCCTCTTCACCACCCTAAGGAGTAGGAGGAGTCTAAGGAGTGGAAAGAGCCTTACCATCCTAAGGAGTAGAAGGAGTCTGAGAAGTTGCAAGAGTCTCTTCACCACTCTAAGGAGCAGAAAGAACCATACCCTTGCTGCTGTAGTTGCTCAACATATTGATCTCTGATTCACTCAACACATTCTTCTCTCAATTCAAATAAAAACTAGAAAAAAATTTCTTCTTGTTTAAGGACAAAGAATAATAATATAGATCCCATTCCCTACTCAATATCATCTTTAATATTGAAGCAAGAATGGAAAAGAGATAAAGAAAAATTATTATTATGACTAATAACACTATGAGTAAATGATCACTCACCTTTAAGTCTACATTTCGGCTTTGGCTGACTTATGAATAGATGACACTTTCGATTGTATTTATTTCTATTCAACGAATGGATTAATAATATTCCTTTTAGTTATTTATCAAAGATTGTGTGAATGGTAATGCAATAGGAATTTATAAGTAGTGTGATAAGTGTTGTTCTTTAAAAATGGTGCAGAATCACATATCAAATTTAATACCATGGAATACAATATAAATTTTTTGGCTTTTCCTAAAATTATTTGCTAGTCCTTGAAGTTATATAACCTTGTCGCAAAGTTCTAAATTTTCATATCTTCACGATTCATCGACTTGGTTGATGGTTCACTTTGTTGAGTTGCAAGTCTTTCTTGGTCATCTTTCTACTCGGTGGGTCGGAGGTTTCAAAAAATTCAAAACTTCAGAGTTTGGTTCTAACTTCTAAGGCTCACTTTGTTGAATCAAGAATGGAAAAGAGATAAAGAAAACTTATTATTATAACTAATAACACTATGAAGAAATGATCACTTACCTTTTACGTCTATGTTTTCAACTTTCATTGACTTCTAAATCAAGAAGTAGAACCTCAAAACCAAACAAAATTTGTAAGAATAAATGACACTTTTGATTGTATTTATATCAATCCATGATTCCATATTTGGTGAATTTCATCGGACTTTTAATGGTATATTAAAAATTTGGTGAATCCCACGTGGTTATACAATGATATGTTGTAATTTCAAGGTGAAATTTGTCCTCAAATGTAATTATTTTTTAATTTTATTGGAAAAATAGGCCCTCATGAGCAACTATTTATAAATTTCAATTGGAAAAATGGGTCTTCACAAGAAACTATTTGTAAATTTAAATTGGCTAAATAGGTCCTAATACAATGTTGTTTTAATAGTATTGGTGAATATGTAGGTTTTTTAATAAATACTTTCAGGATTCTAGGAAAAAATATTATTTGGTCCAATTGAAACACATAGTTTGAAAATGGAAAATTTGTTGCTTAAATGTGCCTCATAAAAAACTCATTGACGAATGGACATGCACTAGACCTATAGTTCATAAAATCTGGGCGATTTGGACACCCTATTGGGTGCGAGAAATTTTCCAATTGGAAAATATTTGCCACTAAATTTTTCCTTTTAAGAGAGAGCCTAGCAATACCTAGGTGTCCAATTTGTTTGACCTTGAAACACATACAAACTTGATGGTTAGCATGGTAACAATTATGTGAAATCTTGTAGAATATGCAAAAACATGTCTTTGGTTGTTGGGAAGGAAATCTAAGCTTTTTGGTTGGTAATCCAAAGAAAATACCAAGCCTAAGTCTTAGGGATTCCCAAAGCAAGAAATAATGTGAGCACATTATTTCATGGTTTTGACATATTTTTTATATTTGTGCTCGAGAGTTGCCTAAGAAAGACATAATGCAAGCGTGTTATAAGACGGTTGTGTTATTCCTTGCTTTGTGCTAAATTTTAGTCTATTAAATGTATGCATATATATTTGCATGTATGTATTTATGTATGCGCTCTTACATGTATGTATGTATGTATGTGTGTGTGTGTGTACATATTTATGTATGTATGTATGTATGTATGTATGTATGTATGTATGCTTCTATTTATGTAAGTATGTGTGTGTATGTATGCCTATATGTATGTATGTTTGCTTATATATATGTATGTATGTATGTATTTAGAGGGAGGGATAATTTTAAGAGAGATAATTTTCTAGGTAGGGTGGGAGGGAGAGAGGGAGGGAGAGAATTGAGAGAGAGAGAGAGGTAGTGAGAGAGAGACCTATGAGAGGGAGAGGGGGTGGGAAGGGGAGACCTTAGAGAAAGGGAGTGGGAGAGAATGGGTTGGAGTGAGAGGGACTTATCTAGGTAGGGTGGGAGGGATAGAGGGAGAGAGAGAGATGAGGGTGGGAGAGAGAGACCAAAGAGAGAGAGGGGGGAAGAGAGAGAGAGAGAAAGAGAGAGTTATCTAGGTAGGGTTCCAAAAAGAGAGACTTGAGAGATAGGGAGAAAGAGGGTGTGTGAGAGAGAGGGAATGAGAGAGGGAGTAGAAGAGAGATAGAGAGGGTGGGTGAGAGAGAGAGAGAGACCTAAGAGAGGGAGAGGGTGTTGGAGGGAGAGATTTGAGAGAGAGGGAGAGAGAGGGAGAGGGAGTGGAAGAGAGAGGGTTAGAATGAGAGTGATTTATCTAGGTAGGGTGGGAGGGATAGAGAGAGAGATACCT
>VDFB02171197.1:16615-76416 GCA_007258455.2 Sequoia sempervirens | reverse complement strand
TAGATCCTTGCTTGTTTCCTACAAAGTCAAAGCTACTGCTATTGAAGAGCTCTAGACTGTAACAAATGTAACCAGAGATATGTTGATTGGTAAGCTTACTTCTTTTGAGTTGAGTGAATTTGGTGATGCTCTTCCTAAAAAAAAATCTGCATTCAAGGCTACCACCTCTAGGAGAGATAAATAGAGATATGATCCAGGAGAAAGTTCATCTAGAAAAGTGTTCAAGTATGAGGAGGAAATGAGAGAGATTGAAGAAGAAGAGAGAGAGCTAGAAAAGTTGGAAGCACGTATTGTCAAAAGAGAAGCCAAAGGACAAGGTAAGTATAAAGGGAAATTGTCTCTTAAATGTTTTTCTTGCAATAAGATAGGTCATTTTGCATCAAGGTGTCTAGAAAGAGTTCCTAAGCCAAAACCTAACAAGCCTAGATTTCAAAGAAAATGTTATTATTCTGATGATGAAGGTGTAAAAGATGATGAATCTGATAAAGGGAATGGAAGTGATGATGAATGGGTATTTATTGCTATCAAGGAAAATAATCTAGTTTTATACTGAATCAACTAGTTGCACAAATGTGGAGAAATCCCTAGCTGCTCAAGTTGAAGAGAACGATGAATGGGTGATTGAAAATGGATGCTCTCATCACATGAAAGGTGATAAAAGTAAATTTATGAGCTTGGATAAATATGATGGTGGTGTTGTAATATTTGGTGATGACAAAGTTGGTATAATCTGTGGCAGAGGATGCATTTCTCTTGATGGTAAGCATAATACTAATGATGTCCTATATGTGGAAGGTTTGAAGCATAATCTTTTAAGTGTCAGACAAATGGTTGATAATGGATACAATCTTCAGTTCAAGGATGGAAAGTGAAAAATATTGGGGAGTCCTAGAAATGTGATTGCTTTAGGTACAAAAACAAAAGGTAATATCTTTCACCTGAGTCTTGCAAGTAAAAGTTGTTTGATTTCTCAAGTTGATGAAAGTTGGTTGTGGCATAGGAGAATGTGTCATGTAAAATTTTATAATATTATCAAGATAAGTTCTACTCAGGTAGTGAGAGATATTCCTAAGTTGATGAAACCTACAAATTCCATATGCAAGGAATCTCAGTTAGGGAAGCAAACTAGAATTTAATTTTAGAGAAAACAACATTATTCAAATGAATTGTTGGAGCTTGTGAATACTGATTTGTGTGGTCCTTCTAGAGTCGAAAGTTTACAAGGATACATGTATTTCATGTTACGCATTGATGAATATTCTAGAATTATGTGGGTTACTTTCTTAAGAGAAAAATTTGAAGCTGTGGAGAAGTTCAATATCTTTAAAGCTATGGTTGAGATAGAGACAGGTCTGAAGATTAAATGTTTGAGATCAGATAGAGGCGGTGAATTCACTTCCGGTGAGTTTAATTATTTTTGTGAAGAACATGGAGTAAAGAGACAATTATCTAATCCACAAACCCCTCAATAAAATGGAGTTGTGGAAAGGAAGAACATGACAATTGAAGAAGCTGCTAGGACAATGATGCTGGAAGGAAATGTTCCTCATGTCTACTGGAGAGAATCTATGAGTGTTGTTGTTTACACTATCAACCGGGTACAAATCAAAGGTAACACTGGTAAGACTCCTTATGAAAAATGGTATGGTCATAATCCTACTATTAGATACTTCAAAATATTTGGGAGTAAATGCTATATAAAAAGAGATGAAGATATAGGAAAGTTTGATGCTAGAAGTGACGAAGGAATCTTTCTTGGTTATTCTACTAAGAGCAAGGCCCACCAATGCTACAATAAGAGATTGAGGAAAATGATTGAAAGTGAAAATGTCAGGGTTGATGAAGACATAGGTACACCATCTAGAACTTGTGGATATGATTCAGATGATCAGAATGATAGTACACATAAAGGAAAGAAAGTTCAAACTTCAAATCAAGTTTAGATTCTTCTGATGAATCAAGAAAATAAAGAGGAAGGAGAAACTAGTGAAAGTGCAGAAGAGAGGTCACAAGATCCTGAAGTTCAAGAACATCCTAAGATTTCGAGGTATGTAAGATTAAATCATTTAGAAGATCAAATTATTGGTGATAAGAACAAAGGTGTTCAAACTAGGAGAAGAATTGTAGAAGAATATTGTTTGATTTCAAAGATTGAGCCTAGTAGTGTCAATGAATTCTCATGCAAAGATGAACATTGGATGGAAGAAATGAAAGAAGAACTGATGTAGATTGAGAAGAATGATACATGGATGCTTGTTCCTAGACCTAAAGATAAAAATGTAATTGGAACTAAATCGGTCTTTCAGAATAAACTGAATGAGCAAGGTGAGGTTGTTAGAAACAAAGCAAGATTGATGTGTAAAGGATATTCATAGATGGAAGGAATTGACTATGAAGAAACTTTTTCCCCTGTTGCTAGGATTAAAGCTGTGAGACTATTTCTTGCTTATGTTGCTTACAAAAACTACAAGGTTTATTAGATGGATGTCAAGTCATCATTTCTAAATGGTGAATCAGAAGAAGAAGTGTATATTGAGCAACCTGATGGATTTCAATTGACTGATCAGGGAGATATGGTTTGTCGATTGAAGAAAGCATTGTATGGACTTAAGCAAGCCCCTAGAGCATGGTATGCTAGATTGGAAAAGTATTTGTTGAAGCTTGGATTTAATAAAGGTACTGCTAATAGTAATTTGTATTTCAAGATTGATGATGATAAAGAGTTGATTGTTGAAGTCTTTTTTGATGATATCATTTTTGGAGGAGATGATAGTTTGTGCATGAAGTTTGCTGATGAGATGCAAAGTGAATTTGAGATGTCTATGATTGGAGAGATGAAATTCTTTTTGGGATTGCAAATTACTTAGTTAGATAAAGGGATTTTTATATCTCTGTCCAAGTATGTGAAAGAATTGTTGAAGAAGTTTGGTATGGAAGGTTCAAATCTAGGTTGTACACCTATGGTGATAGGATGTAAGTTGACACAAGATGATGATTCTCCAAAAGCAAACCAGACTAGATAAAAATCAATGATTGGTGGATTGCTTTATTTTTCTCAAACTAGACCTAACATCATGAATGCCATATGCATTGTTGCAAGATTTCAAGCTAATCCTAAGGAATCTCATGTAATAGATGTGAAGAGGATTTTCAGATACTTGAAGGGGACAGTTGATTTTGTCCTATGGTATCCTAAAGATGATGATCTTACTTTGAGTTCCTTTATTGATGTTGATTGGGTAGGAGATGTGAATGACAGAAAGAGTACCATTGGTGGTGCATTTTTCTTGGGAAAGAAGTTGATTTCATGGTTAAGTAAGAAGAAAAATGCCATTTCTTTATCTACTACAGAGGCAAAATACAATGTTACTGCTAACAATTGTACTCAAGTATTGTGATGAAGCAAATGTTGAAAGATATCAGAGTTGTGTATGATGAACCTATTGTTATATTCTATGATAATTCAAGTGCAATAAACATTTCTAATAATCTAGTGTTGCATTCAAAGAACAAGAATATATCTATCAAGTTTCACTTTTTGAGAGAGAAGGTGAGTGAAAAGGAAATCATATTGGAATATGTGTCTACTAAGGAATAGATTGCAGACATGTTTACCAAGCTATTTCCTAAGGATATTTTTGACTACCTCAAAGGAAAGCTAGGGGTGATTACCTCTCCTAATCAGAACTAAGATGCATTGTCTTGCATCAGTTTGTTCATTTCATAGTCATATCTTGATCCAGATTGATGTTGTGGTGGCTGCTACTCATTGGGAGTAGTCAGATGTTTAGATATGTGGTTCAGAGCTTGTGTGGAGAAAGGAGATCTTTGTCATTGATGTCAAAGGGGGAGAAGAATCATGTGAAAAACCTTGTGAGGAGAATATTCATGTGAAAGAGTCGAGGAGAAAAGAGTCAAAACCTAAGAAGGAGAAAGTGCTAAAAGGAAGTTGCGTTGATGGTGTTTTTTCACATCATGTGTTGTCATCAATGCCAAAGGGGGAGATTGTTGGATGTTGTGGTTGTGTTGCTGATATGTGGTTTCCATTGATGTCAACACTATTAGCATTAATGTCTTTAAAGCTATATATGTCAAGGATATTGAGAAAATTGTAATAAATATGTTGCAAGTTGTTAGTAATGAAGTGAAGTTAAATCTGTTGGCGTATTCAGTACGTTGATGAATAGAGGTTGTGGATTAAAGGGTTTCTTGTTGAGTATATCTAGTTTATCCACATTAAGTCTCATAGATCCCCATGAAAATTTGATCGAGTTATGAGTTTCGTTGTTCTGACAGTTATTTTGTTGCTTTAGTTAGTGTTCCTAATTGAAGATGATGTGATTCTAGTAATAACAATTGTTGTGGATGCTTCTCTAGTGATTCATGATGTTTGTGGATGTTTCTAGTTTGTGCTCTATCTATTTTATTCATCCACATTGATCGTTGTGCTCGCGATTGGTTATTTTCTCTTGCGTGTTGATGTTTTTCATGTTCATGGCCGATAGGGTGATTGTAGCGTGTTGTGGATCTTCGTGGAGTAATTGTTTGAGGTATTTCGTGTTTGAGGATTTTGTTTTGGATCTTCACTATGTTGTGGCCGACCTTGGTTGATTCACATTGATGATTGTTTATTGTTTTGAGTTGACAATTTTTATTCATTTTATTATTTTGTTGAAGCCGACATGTAGCGACGTAATTTATTATTGTGGATATATATAAGTGATTTTTTATATCATTTGAAGGCATGAAAGTGTGTGAGATGTGTGATTAATGTCCAAATAATTTGAAGCAAGAGTAGAGTGTGAAGAAGAGTGAAGAAGAGTGAAGAACTGTTCATGTGCTTAATCAGAACTGTAATTAGGCATTAGCAGATAATATTTTGTCAGTTCAAAATCCTGTGGATGTAATCCGAATGTTTCTGTAAGATAGTGTGTCTTCCTTGGGTAGAAATCCTTGTTGTATTTGAGTAGTGTGCTCTAGGCAGTGTGCTTGAATGCATGTGCATTCTCATTTATTCTTTATACTTTTAACATGGTATAATCTTGTGGACTAACCTCCACCATGGGTTTTCCCCTAACAGAGTTTCCACATAAAAAATCTTGGTGTTATGTGTGTTTCTGATGTGTTGATGATTTATGCTTTCATGATTATTTATCAGATATGAGAATAAGGTTAATAAGCTTAAATTTCTATGACAATTGATTCATCCCCCTCTCTTAGTTGTATGTCCTTATGTTGCCAACAGTGGGAAGGAGAAAGATCACTTGAGCAAGAAAGGAGAAAAAAAACATCAAATTTGAAGCTCTAGAAGAGGTAGAAGAACCTAGAAGCAAGAGGATTGAAATTTTTAATGTGTTGCAACCTATTGAGGATTTTATCCTCTATTCTATTTTAATTTCCTATTTGTAATAAAGAACCAATGAATTCATATGTTTAAAAGTGTTAATCTTTGTTGTAAGTGAGATTTGTGAGCTAACCTTCCTCAATATCCTACCATATTTACATCCTATTTTTCTCAAAAATTTATGCTAGATGTGCCTACATATTCTCCATAAAAACTATCATTTCCACTTTTTTACTAATTTAAAAATGTATATTTTTACTCTAATTTATGTTCAAAATGCATCTTATTTCTCTCATTTACATTTGGATATTCCTCCCTTGATAAATCTTTAATTTCCTTGAACATTAAATCTCTTTATTAGAGAACCTTTAGTTTCACTAGATCCTAAAGCATGTAGCCTTTCACATTTTTGCCTTAACAAAAATAGATATTTTATTCTTAAAGCTCAACTTAGACTATTTATCCTTTGGCACATTGGTGTAAGATAGGGGGACCTCCATGTGCAAGGCCCCAAGTCACAGAGGGCCAAGATGTGGAAGGCTGCCCTAACTTACCTCAACTTAGCGGGAAGTTTAGGGTATGGGGATGTGAATGATGAGGACTATAAAGTCCTGCAACTACTCTGCAATCTTGAGATTCCAAATGGGGCTAGGAAACCTAGTTTTTGAGCTCAACAATGTATCTTAGATAGGTCTCTGTTAGAGGATGAGAGTACATTTTTGGGATGATAGCGCGACACACTAGCGTCTCTCAGGTGTGTTGGCATCTGTACGACTAGAGGACTAGAATCACAATGTGAACTTATCAGAAAACAAGCTAGTAGCCTAGCTAGCAACTTCTAAGAGAACAAAAGAACACTATGAAATATGAGAAACATAAACGAAGGTGATAAAGTAAATATACCAAAGCTAGGGTGACGAAGATGATTTTGTAGAAGAATCTATTCACCAACTAGCTTCGCAAAGCACATACACCTACACACAAAAAGAGAGGAAAATGTTGGGTGGATGTATAGGGGCCTACCTCAATCAAACCCTCGTTTAGGTGTTTCCACCTCCATGGATAGCCAAGGAAGTGAGATAAAGAAATAATGTAGTAAAGAGCACAAAAGCACTACAAAATAGTAAAGAGCACAAAAACACTACAAAACAAAAAAGGGAAGCTTACCACCTCCACCAAGAGCACTCAAGGATGCTTGGGGGAGAAAATGAGAGTACTTGAGCCTCTATTGCAATGGTGTTTCATTCCCAAGTTGCTCTATCAAAGTGATGGAGTGTTGTGTTTGCTACAATGAGGTGCAAGTATAATGCTTGAGAGCTTGAAAGTGAGTGCAAGAGAGTGTGAGAATGGATGCTTGAAGTGTGTAGAAGTTCAAATGAATGCTAAGAGGATTGAAATGCTTGTTCAAGGAGTGAATTTGAAGAAAGGATTGAAAGAAATGGCCATATTTGGGTTGGTCAGTCAAAGGGGGCATTATAACTTGACTCCCAATGAGAATTGTAACGCCTCTACAAGTCCAGGTGTAGGAATCTGCCAGGGATGCCAACGTGCCACACGGGCATCCCCAAAAAAAATACCTCTAATGACGCTCAAAACAAGCACCAAGTGGGATGCAAGCAACAAGCTTAGGTGGAATTAAGCCTCTGAACTTGGTTTTCTAAAGTGGAAAGAGGCAAAAGGGGAATTTACACATGTGGTACAAATTCGCTCTTATACATTTTTCCCCTACTTTAGCGAGCACTAATACTGACGAGTTCTTGGTAAAGTAGATCAAGGAAAGTGTAAGGTTAGGAATGTATACTTGAACCATCGAGGAAGCAGACCACAATTTGGCATACCTAAAGGTGTAGGGCAAGTGAAGGACTCTATAGCTTCTCATAACTATGAAGTTGGAGAAAGAAAGCACCCTACATGCTCTCAGTCCTGTAAGGGAGGTGTCCCCCAAAACTCTAGCATGGAGGAGAACCAAAGGAAGCAAGTGCCTTACAAGATCTCAGTCTTGCAAGGAAGGTGTCCCCCAAAAACTCTAGCATGGAGGAAACCTAAAGGAAGAGCCCTACAGGCTCCCAGTTTTTTAGGAAAGGTATTCTACAGGAAATCAAGTATGAAGAACACCTAAGGAAGCACCCTACAAATCTACAACCTTGTAGGGAAGGTAACCCCCAAGATCTCTCACATGGAGGAAACCTGAGAAAGTGCCCTATAGGCTTTCAGTCCTACAAGGGAGCCACCCCCAAGATCTCTTGCATGGAGGAAGCTCAAAGGAAGCACCCTATAGGCTCTCAGTATTGCAAAGAGGTATCCCCCAAGATCTCTCACATGGAGGAAAACTAAGAAAGCAGACTCTGTAGAGTCAGGAAGCAGCCACATAGGAAAATAAGCAGACAGTCGTGCAAACTGTCGACAGTTTTGAAAACTTTCAAAGGGGTCCCTTGGGAACCCATCGTGAAGAAAGGGTCCACTCAAAGGATGTGCTATTCAAAGTAGATGTTCTCTTTCTTGAATTGATCCTTCATCAAGGAATCCTTTTGAAATATGTTCACTTCATCAAGGAATTTGAAAGGAAGAATATGCCCCCATGCGAGGGGAAGATCAAAGTTATTCCTGCTTTAGAGGAAGGTTTAAGTCCTTTCTTTCTGAACCCCTGATGAAGGAAACATGTTCTATTAGGGTTATGCATTGAGAATATGATTTTAAAGAAAGGTTTGTGAGTATTTTTGAGAAAATATTCATTGGCAATGGATGCATTTTCTGAAAATTGAAATGTTGAAGAAAGAAAGTTGTCACGCATAGAAGGGAAAACTCAAGCAAAGAAGAGAGAAAGATAAAGAGAAATAAAAAAAGAGAAAAGAACAAACAAAGGGCACAAGGGGATCTGGTTTAGTGGGGTCAAATCTGTCCAAGCTCATATAATAATAGGTAATTGTGGTGCAAGGTGAAAGATCATCAATCCCCAACTAGATCAGGAAGAATGCACAAAAAACAAAGTAAAAAATAAAAAATTGGGTCAACATGGAAGGGAAGCCTAAATTCCCCCAACACTTTGCATCATCCCCAATTCATTGAAAGTTAAGCACAAACATGGAAGAATGATTATACAAATAGAATAAGGTTTATGACACAAAACTACACCTGTATCCAAGCACCAACAGGGGTGACGAGGGTCATCCAGGCACAAATAGCACGATCATAGGAGAGCACACCACAAAACACATACACACATACACAAGATCAAGAAGAGGCCTCCTCCTAACATTGATCAGCTAAGAGGTCATCCACTTCCCACTCTAGGTCATCATAGGGGGAAGGAGGACGAGCCTGTAGTGGTGTGATGTTAAGAGGAGAAGCGTCTGACCCTCTCGCAACAAGGGCTAAGGAAGAGGGCCCCTCGAGGTCCTCTCCACTGAGCTCCTATGGAGTCAAGGTCAGCGATTTCGTGAAGGTTGATGACAAGACCAAAACTTCATCCACATAATTAAACATGCACCCTATAGGAGTGCCATGTCTAACTTTAGTGGACGAGGTAGCTTGCACCTAAGATTCACTGCTAGGTTCGCTGAGTGACTCAGGAGCAGTGACGAACTCAGGAGAAGCTGGGACTGGTTCTATTACTAGGATAGAACAAGTCAACACAAGACCACCTTGTGGAGAAGGTGGGCTCCTCTTATGTCCTTCATTGTTAGAAGGACCATTCTCCACCTCTTTCTTCATTGGAGGAGATGAACTCCCCACAAACAAAGCTAGAAGTGTGAAGGAAGAGGAGGAAAGAACCGTAGTGGATACGACCGAGGTATTAATCATATCCATAGGCTTCAGAAAAGGATAGATGTCTGGAACAGACATTAGCAAAGGCAGCTCCACCGAAGGAGTGATGAACACTTGTACCCCCTTGAGGTTAGGTGCATTCACACTCGCAACAGAAGCCAGAAGTAGCGCAGAACCAGACTAGAGAGAAGCAGAAGGAAGGGAAGAGGGCGACATTGCAGAAGGCCCTAAAGCAGGGGCATTTGTCTCTTCCTCATTTGCGAGGCAGCCTACTTAGCTAAGAGGGCCTTTCATCGATGCTTGTACTCGCGCGCAAGGCAGTTTCTTCGGCTCTTGGAGCTAGAGGCTGAAGGCTGCGAAGGAGCAGAAGGCTCCTGCTCAACCATAGGAACGTCCACTATAGTCATTTCCAGCTGAGGAATGGATTTCTAAATGGGAGAAGGAGGAATAGGCTATGGAACAGTGAGAGAAGTCAACTGAAGAGCCTCAACAATGAGCCTCTTCCCATTCACTGCCTTGGGAGTAGGAACGGTAGGAGGCCATGGATCGAATTCCCTTAGGAACCTTTCTTTCTACCATATAAATAGTACCATAGTTTGGGGTATTCATTAGGGAGATCCATGATCCTGAGCTTGGGCCTACACTGAGGAATCATCAAACTTAGCAGATAGCCACCAGGCCTACTCATCTAGTACTCTTCCCAGGAATGGATAGAGGATGAGGCAGTCTAGGGAAAATTCACCATCTCTTTTCCTTTACGGGAAGGAGAGGGAGCCGGTGTGGACTTCTCCTCTTTCTTCTGAGAAAGGGGAGTGGTCGGTATGGCCTTCTCCTTCTCCTCTCGGGAGGAGGTGATTGACTACTACATCCTAGAAAGGGTTAGTTTTGGCTATCCCTTTCCCCCAGTCTTATACTTTACATAATTCTTGTAAAGTAGGTTTGTTCTTGGAGGAAGCAGACTGACTAGGGCGGGCCAAAAGTGATCCAAAGGATATCCACCATAGGACACCAGAGGAGCTGATATCCAGTGTCATGCACTAATTCATGAAACCTTCATGGAAAAAATTTAAACACTTGTGAATAACAGAGGCAATTCCATTCATGGAAGCTAGCCAAGGAATTCCTAGCTTCACCCTAAACAAATCCGACTCTGAGATAACATTGAAAACCATGTCAACTATTCTAGGTCCAACCAAGATGGACAAGGTTATCGAGCCGTAAGGTTTTAGACTCATACCATCATGCGTACGGATGGTAGATTTTGTTTCTTTGTACTCTTCCTTTTGTAACAAATTTAATACTAATGTTTCTTCTGTGATAACATTCATGTGGTTTATGGGGTCTACCAAGACTCCTATCACAATGTTACCATTGACGCAAGCAAGAATGTAGAGAGGCGAGGGTTTATTGTTCAAGGGAAAATCTTGTGATATGAATGTAATGTTCGGAAAACTAGGTGAAGGTAGGGCAGTAGGAGTCACCATGACCATGTTAATATAGGCCTCAGGTTGAGTAACATAATCAGTGGGATCTATAATCATGTTAGCAGAGTGCAATGGAAACGGGTCCATGTATATCTCCAATTCACTATTAGCTTTCACCATTGATTTGTTAGCATTTTGTTTATTCCCATCGAGATGAATGGTACCATCCTTAATGTGGTCTTGTATCTCATGACGCAGGCACATGCAACGTTCAGTATCATGTCCATTAACTCAATGGTACTAATAATAAGAACTTCCATCATACCAATCAGGGTAAGGCTCCTTAACAGGCTTAGGATTTGACAAAGTTATGATCTTATCCTTCAACAACTTCTACAAGATAGAAAAATAAGATTCTCATAACTTTGTGAATTTTTGGTTATTCTTGAGGCTGTTCTTATTAGTAACGACAACTACATTCGTAATGGCTTTACCTTTCCCAGAGATTGATACGATGGATTTTCCCTTGGAATGGGAGCATGAGGAGGATCCCCCAAACTGAATAACCATCTACTGGTACTCTCGTAAGGCTGTACACAAGTGTATGAAAGAAGGGTATTTCATGAGTCCAAACTTTTCTTACCAAGGCCTTTGTAAGTCACCTATGAATACCTTCTGCACATCAAAATCGAGTAGCTGATATGAGATTTGTGAGAGGAGCGCTTGGTAGCATGCTATGAAATCACTAATTTTTTCATTATCTCCTTGTTTACATTGGACGGGATCTGCAAAGGTCATCTTCGGCCTGATGTTTTCTTGAAATTGTCTAAGGAATTGATTAACAAGTTGGTCGAATGAGAAAATGGAATTGTCAAGCAAGGAACAGTACCACTCGAGTGTTGTGTCCTTGAGAGATCAGGGAAACAGTTTGGCCATCAATGCATCGTGATGGAAAAATTCCATGCACAGGGCATTAAAGGCAGACACATGTGTCTATGGGTCTCCTTTACCACCATACTTTTCAAATTTAGGTATCTCCATTCCTTGGGGGAAGGGATTGTTCAAGATCACAACCGACAATGGGCTATGTCAAAAGAAGGGTTGGAAGATAGGATGGGAAGAGGCTTGGGAAAGACTCACAAAATGGCTCTACATCTTACCCATATTTTGAAGAAGAGTGTTCATAATAGGGTCATTAGAAGATAAAGGACCAGAGGAACCTCCTCCAGATCCGCCACCAAGGTTGCCTCTAGAACTACCACCAGTGTGACTTCTTTCAGAACCACTACTAGAGCCACTGCCTCTAGTAGGGCCTCCACTGGAACCACCACCATGACCTCCACCGGAGCCGCCTCCACCAACACCACCTTCGTTGTCAAATCCACCACCACTAACAAATCCCCCACCACTCAACCCACCAAAGCCTCCACCACTAGAGGTGACAGGGGGTGAAGCTAAAGCCCAAGGGGACCTTATTCACTTTGATAGTTTCAAGTTGTTTGGAAACAAAAGGGATATTGATAGAAGGGACCACATCGGCCATGTAAACAAAAGTGGGAGGCATCGATACTCCTAACTATCCTTCACACTCTTTGAAAGTGACTCCTTGTGCAAAACTAGGGTTGCTCGAAGGAGCACATGCTTTAGCGAGACCAAGGAGGTTAGTTAGGAGCTCTATGCCTGTTCGATCTTTACCCATCATATGTTTCAACTCACTAACAACCTGAGCAACTCTAGCCATCTTCGGATTTCTTTCTAGGTGATTTTATAAGTCACCCAGTCCTCTAGCAAGGGCAGACACATATTTTGCAAAGATCTAAATGGCCTCATGCTCATCCACCGATGATGGTGTAGGAGATGTAGGGGGAGTGGGAATGTGATCGATTTCATCAATGAATCCCATCTTGTTCCTTGACAACTACTTATGTGTCGCTACACTAAAAATGGGACCAGAGAAAAGGCTTGTAGCTAACCCAATAGAGACCTTCATCCTTTCCATTGGGAGGTGTTGTATACTTTTCCTAACAATATACTCAAAATTTGTGGATTGGGTTGTGATTCTCATAAACCTTCACAACACTCAAGAACACAATGGTCATGAAGTACACGAGAGAAGCCTCAACACCAACGGATGAACATACGTTGTTTCACATCGAGTTCACCAAAATGTAAGATAGGGGGACCTCCATGTGCAAGGCCCCAGATCACTGAGGGCCAAGATGCAAAAGGGTACCCTAACTTACCTCAGCTTAGTGGGAAGTTTAGGGTATGGAGATGAGAATGATGAGGACTATAAAGTCCTACAACCACTCTACAATCCCGAGATTTCAAAGGGGGCTAGGCAAGCTGGTTTTTGAGCTCAACACTGTATCTAAGATAGCTCTTTGTTAGAAGATGAGAGCATAGTTCTGAGATGACAACATGGTGTGTTGGTGTCTCACAAGTGCACTGGCGTCCATACGACTAGAGGATAGAAAGCACAATGTGAAATTATCAGATAACAAGCTAGCAACCTAGCTAGCAACTTCTAAGAGAACAAAACAATACTATGAAATACGAGAAACATAACCAAAGGTGATAAAGTAAATATGCCAAAGCTAGGGTGACAAAGATGATTTCATGTACAGAAGATCCTATTAGCTAGCTAGCTTCACAAAGAACGTACACCTACACACAGAAAAAGAGGAAAATGTTGGGTGGCTATATAGGGGCTTGCCTCAATCAGATCCTCGTTTAGGTGTTTCCACCTCCATGGACAACCAATGAAGTGAGATAAATAAATAATGTAGTAAAGAGCACAAAAGCACTACAAAAATAGTAAAGTGCTAACTCAACCAAGTGATAGAGAAGAGAAAATGGAAGCTTACCACCTCCACCAAGAGCACTCAAGGCTGCTTGGGGGAGAAAATGAGAGTACCCAAGCCTCTGCTACAATGGTATTTTGTTTCCAAGTTGCTTTATCAAAGTGATGGCTCTGTGTTGTGTTTGTTGCAATGAGGTGCAAGTATGATGCTTGAGAGCTTGAAAGTGAGTGCAAGAGAGTGTGAGAATAGATGCTTGAAGTGTGTAAAAGTTCAACTGAATGCTAAGAGGATTGAAATGCTTGTTCAAGGAGTAAATTTGAAGAAAGGAATGAAAGAAACGACTATATTCGGGTTGGTCGGCCGAAGGGGGCATTACAACTTGACTCCCAATGAGAAGTGTAACGCCTCTACAGGTTCAACCGCAGGAATGTGCCAGGAACATAAGCGCGCCACACAGACATCTGCGCGCCGCGCGGACGTCCTCGACATAAACGCCTCCACCAACGCTCAAAACAAGCACCAAGTGGGATGCAAGCAGCAGGCTTAGGTGGAATTAAGCCTCCAAACTTGGTTTTCTAAAGTGGAAAGAGGAAAAAGGGGAATTTACACATGGGGTGCAAATTCACTCCTATACAGTTGGTAAATGCATTGTGCAATAAGATTCTTACTTATCCACATCATATATTATTTTTGGTAAGGTATGAACATGTATCCTTGTATTAGAACCAAAATTTCCTTTGTTAACTACTTATCACCCTCCATATACCCTTATCATACTTAATTTAATAAGGTAGTATAATTAATTTGTTGTAATATTAGTTAAATATTGATGTATGCATACTCTGCTCTTTTGTGTTAATGAAGATCTTAATGCTAATGATCATGTGTCAAAATATTATTTTTTGCAAAGATATGCCATGTGAAAGAAGGAGAGGAATTTTGGAGCAACACATCCATAGAGATCTAGAATCCCTATACCATCTATGAAAGGAAATCTTGATGTAGATTTATCTTATCATTCTTGAAGCTATGACTTCCACCAAACTACTAGTCTAAAAATCAAGGTTCATGTTTTATAATAGTTATCTCAAATAGTTAAAATACTTCTCATTTAATTTAACTCAGACTTCTATTTATGAAATTCATTTAATAATTTTAATGACATCAAGAAATGTCACCATGATTCCATAATATAGGAAATAGAACATAGTTTATATATATATATAAATCAACAGAGATAATTATAGCATTTGATATATGATATTTTCATAGAAATAATATTTTATTAGTAAGAAAACGGTTGATAGAAGTACAATTGCATGTTGTTAATTATTTTGTGAGTGGATGAATTCAAACCTCTATCAAGATGACCACTCAACTAGGGATTTGAAAGTGCATGGTAGAGATAAATATTTTAAATTTTCATTAAGTTTATGTTTGCATAGTTTGTGCACATACCTTTTATAACCTATAATTTTAATATGTTCAATGTTATTTGTGTCATTTCTATAATTTGTATTGTCTATGATATATTTTATTCTATTTTGTAAGTTTTTGTTTATTTAAAAGACTATGTATTCCATAGCTCCATAATAGACTATTTTTTTAATGTTTTATTAAACTCTTTCTTTAAGAAATATAAATCTACTAAAATATTTTCATGAGCTATGTTTAAATATTTCTTCAAAAAAACAAGAAAAGGATAGAATAGTTTGGATTGTATTACCAATGGTATAGCACTTAAAAATAAATTGCATTCAATTGTAATAGATTTTAAGTTATATCCATTGTATTTGTAGGTTACACTTATTATTTTTTAGATTAGAGTTTTTTAAATTATTTCAACTTAATATTTCTTTCTCGCACATGCATTCTTCACTTTGATGAAATTTTGGATAGATTAGATATCACAAATCCTTCTATAAACAGTCTTGGAAACACCCTAGTCAAATGGTAATTAATTAACTAAAGTACAAGACCTAATCATAGCTCATTATTTTCCTCCCCTCAAGTGTAGAAGTAGGAGACCTATCTCTCAAATAGAAAAGAATATTAACTAACTCAACCCAAAACTCATATCCTAGACCAATAATACTTAATAGGATTCTATCTTGGTCAAACAAGGTATTGTTTAACCTTTCAATCACTCTATTATGTTGTAGTGTGCATGGTGTTGTTCTTTTCCTAGCAATAATAGTGCTCTTACAAAGTTCCTCAAAATCCTTAGATAAGAAAATCCCCACCATCATCTAACCTCATATTTTTCCTAGGAAAAAATGTCCAAGAATGCCTAGAATAATTATGAGTGAAGGAGAAATGGTACAAATATTTAATAATTGAGTTTATATCCATATGACTAAAGACACCGATCCCCACTTGCTCTAGCACTTTATAAAGTAAACCACACCTTATTTTTCTTTAAAAATAACATAATATTAAAAAAAATCAAACCCAATAGAACAATATTAAAGACCTTCCACCATATTTTTACTCACTAACATTTTTAGCCCATTTTATTTAATGTGACCCAACTAGTGGTGCCACAATAACCTAGGTAAGAGTTATTATGAGTAGAACAATGATAAAAGTGAGTGATTATAAAGGATATGGGTACCATTGAAGCTATATGATAGAATCGAGAGATCAACAATGACCAAAGGGTGATATCCTTCGAGACACAGCCTAGGAATGCTATTCAAAAAATGGAACAAGAATAGATACAAAACAACTAGTTGAAAATGGGTTGACTTGGGTTTGACGTGAATTTTGAACTTCAGGGTCAAATCTATAATACAAAATTGACTTGGGTCATTTGTGCACCCATTTATTTGACCCAAGAATATTTTTTGATAATATAAGAACTAAAAAATATCTAAGTAGAGGTTAAGTTCTACTATTTATATTTTTCTTGAAAATAGGGTCAATTGGAGTTGTTGCGCCCGCCCCGAAACCCTAGAGAATGTAACACATTTAAACGGAAGAAAACAAATTTTCAACAACTTTAATCTAAAATACATAAATTAACATTTAAAACATTTAAACATTAATTTTCACAAACAATCTCGCAAGATAATATATTATCAAACAAACAAAGATGACATGACACTACGAAAAACCAACCACGAACCGACGACACACTGTGATTGGGTTTGTGGTTTGACAAGGGAACCCCGTTACTATCTCCCTATCAACATTACCGCTAGGAAAATGAACACATCAGACCTGTGAAGCCAGGTGGAAACGATGTCCTGTACCTGCAATCCTGTAATCAAAACGAATGTCGAACATGCATATAAACATAACAGTCACACCGTGAAGAGAAATCGTGGAATCACAGGGCGCTCACATGCAAGTGATGTAATCCCATCCCCTTCACCAATACAGTCACACAATATTGACAAGAATAAAGCACCAATAAATCATCATATTATTGTAAATCAATATTACCCAAAAAGAAACTACGCTAATCCATAAGCATAACATAAATCATAAGAAACCACATAAAGTATCATCACCTCAAAGTATAGCATCAACATCGCTCCAATGACAGCGATCATAAAATAATAACAAGGTATCAAGATCTATCATAGTAAAGATACTGTCTAACAACATAAAAAAATCTAAACACAAAGTAGCAACAACTGGAAGGGAACTACATCCTCCCCCCTAGAATCAGGCTTACTCCTGGAAGCTTGTGAACACATAGGGGTAAAGTTCCCTTGGATCCTACTAGACCCTAACCTGCTCAGAATATCAATACCTGAGGATCAAATCCTAATGCTGAAGGACGAATTGCACCCTAGTGCTCGGTCTGGCAGTTATCCACTGCAGTAAGTACCTTATGCGATCTTCCTGTATCTCCTATGGTCAGCTTTGAAGCCGCCGGTCTCTGACTAAATCCAGAAGTGCCCTGTTGTGGACATTGTCGAGCAATGTGGCCATCCTGACCACAAGTGAAACATCATGTCCCTCTACTGAATCCCCTATCACCTGGAGGCACACTCGACCGTGGGAAACCACCTCCACTAAACACTGTCTGAGACATCTGTGCAGGTTGATCGTAACGATCATGATGAGCTCGTATCCAACTCCAATCTCTCTTCTTCTACTTCCAACTACCACCGTGTTGGGACTGAAAATTTTGTTGCCTTGATTGCGAAGGTTGTTGCTGCTCACCCTTAGTAGTTGCCTGATGCCCCTTGGGGAAGTCCAAAAGCTGAGATCGACCACCCTGAGATCCAACACCAATGGAAGATGCACTACCAAACTGAACCCCCATCTATCCACCTAAAACCATAGCTATACTTAAATTTGTGAGATAAGCGTGAGCTTTTAAAGCAAGAAAAAGGAACCAATGCATGTGGTGGATTTTTGGAAAAGGAAGAGCTTTATTTATTTTTCTTTATTTTTATTATTGGAGAGGAAGAAGTTTCTCTACACAAGAATGGTTTTTGGTTTTTGTCTGGTGAAGAAGAAGTAACAACGGTTGAAGAAAAAAAATTTGTTGCATTTTTAGTTGTTCCTTTAGGGTTTGTGCGACGGGGCATTACAGGAGTGTTAAATTAATCAAAATAATATGATACTTGATCATGTGTTCAAGACACCCATAGAAAGTGGTGTAAAATAAAGCATAATTATGAAGTATGTACACTTTTGAACCTTAAACATTCACAAAGAAGGAACATAGAAAAAATTTAAATAAATGTGAAAAATGTCACCTAGTTGAGGAAAAATACTTAGGAGTTGAAAGATGAGACTCTCTTCATTCTGCAAAACAATAATTAGGATGATATGTGAAAGGATTATAATATCTCCAAATATCCTGAGATATAGACTTATGTTTTCCCACATAATTATGCAATATGTACACTTTTGAACCTTAAACATTCACAAAGAAGGAACGCAAAAAACTCTAAATAAATGTGAAAAATGTCACCTAGTTGAGGAAAAATACTTAGGAGTTGAAAGATGAGATTCTCTTCATTCTGGAAAGCAATAATTAGGATGATATGTGAAAGGATTATAATATCTCAAAATATCCTGAGATATAGACTTATCGAAGTTGCTCTAATATAGTAATATATATATATATATAGAGAGAGAGAGAGGGAGGTTTCCTAAAGATATGCTAATTTACAACCTTTAATAACAAAAATGGGACAATTGTCTTTCACACGATACCAAACAAAAATATTGAATTAACAAAAAATAAAGAATTAAATATTATTATAAAAGATGTTTTATAAATAATATTTTGAATAATTTATAACAAGACTTATATTCCAAGTTTTTATTATAGCAAAATCAAGTACACCATAATCTCTTTCTTCTATATCAAAATATACCATTATTCATATAAATTTTTCCCCTAACCACTTAAAATTAATATAAAAAAGATAAGTATAAAGGATCTTTTATTGTAATATTGATATAAAGAAAAGAAAAAATAATCTCTTTCCAATAATTTTTTCTACATTTGAATTGTATTATAACCCAATATAACTATAAATAAATGAATATTATAACAAGTTCAGAATAAATCTCTAAAACTAGAGAAAATTGATTCTCCAAAACCATCCTCTTGAAGAAATCTACTCCTAATTTGGAGACAGAATTTAATCACAGTTCCACATCTATGAACAAAATTGCCATATTCCGACATATTCTTCTGTAACTGAGCTCAGTGATGGTGATAGCATTAGTATATGCCAATCTCATTATAACAATACAACAAAATGTAATACAACAGTTATTGTAGTATATATTTCGCATCTTACCCAAAAATCAAAATAAACAAATGATGAAGCATCTAAAATTTCACTTTCCAGGAATCTAAGCAGCTTATCAAACCCTAAAACATGCACAGCCTGCAAACATAGATAATATTATATTGCTGAGCTTTCAGTAAGCGTAGTCATTCTGCACAAGTTGTCGAGAATCACTGAACGTTGATGGATACCAAATCTTTCATCTGAACGTTGTACTGACAGATATGCCATTTCATCTTCTTATTCATGCCACTATATAAAGCGGTTTGTTGGTCTCTTTAAATCTGCATTTTTTATTTGAACTTCAGCTTATTCTTTCCATGGCTTAGTTATTTTAAACTTTGTAACTGCCTTCAAACTAAGCAACCTCCCTTAATCCTTTTTCATTCAATTTTTTTGCTTTGGTACATACATTAATCCTTAGGCTGCCTCATTTCATTGGAGGAATAATTGAAATTAAAACAAGATATTTTGTCAAATGGAAATGACAATAATGTCACTTTGATCCATCACTGAACTACAATTTCAAAATGTCAAATTAAAAATGAAAATCAAACTAGAAATCAATTTGATTGATATTGATTGTCATATGCCCAAGATGGTCCTGCATCACCTAGTCTGAAACTAGGTTTTCGAGCTTGTTAATAAACAGGCTTATGTAATAAAAAAGAGTAATGAAAAATAATTTGATGATACATGTAAGAGTGATTTTGAACTTGGAAAAATAATAAAATTGAGTGATTATAGATGATATAGGGTTGTCTTTTTATACATGACTTAGGAATGTTATTCAAAAGTTTTGGTACAAGTTTCAACACATAACAACTAGTTAAAACTGATTAAACTCAATCTTATGGTGAATATTCAATTTTAAACATGAGGATCAAATACACATTGTAGAATTGGTCTCAATCATTTTCATGCATATATACTTTACTTGATAATAAATATTGATAAGCTAGGAACTAAAAATTATCTAAAAAAGTTTATGATTTTTTATAAGAGTCAATAGAAAATTGGGATTATCGAAATTAATCACACTCATATGCCAAGATAATATGCTTAGATCAACCACATAAATTAACTAGAAATGTAGGATACACAATTTTCACGGTTATATATTAAAAAAATAAAATAAAAATTAGAAAACAAGAAAAATAGGATGAACCAAAATAAATGTGAAATATATCACTTAATTTAAGAAAAAGACTACCAAATTATTTGTATATATGTTTATATGATTAGATAATATAGAAGAAATGGGATATTTTCTCTCAAGAATATATATCAATTTATAACCTTTAATAACCCAAAAAGAATGTCTTTCACAACATATGGAAAATAAATATTAAATTATCTTAAAAATGGGGAAGGAAAGAATATTATGGAGGATTTGGATGGAACAAAATATGAAACATTAAATTTCAAGAATCTATAAATCTTCTCATCTCGTGAGACTCTATAAATAATATTTTAAAATAATTTATAACAAGACTTATATTCTAGAATATTTCTCAAAATAAGATCAAATGCAACACAAAATCAATTATTTGTATGCATATTATACTAGCCATGTAAATAGTTTTTTGAACCATTTAAATTTGACATAAAAAATATCATTTTAAAATATATTTTTAAATAGAGATATTAATGCTACTTAATTTTAGTGTCAAAATATTTGAATTATAGATATTGCTAAATGTAAATGTAAATAGTGTAATGTTGAATAAATTCAAATAGTTAATTCTCTTAAAAAGTAAATTTATTAAGGATGTTATCAATTTTTTTAAGACACAAAATTCTATGAATCTATGAATAAGTTTTCCATAATTTATCATAATTTTTCTTGTATATTTTTAAATTTACCTATTAAAGAATTTCTCACATACTCCTGTTATACATATAAGATGGCTTAGTGATGGTGATGATATTAGGGTTAAAAAATATAATCATTGTTGTAAGTGAATGATATATTGAGATATTGGAATACCTTAAGATTATATTATCAAATCAAGTTATGTGTATTTTAGCATACTAAAATAAGCATACGAAATTTAATATGTAAACCAAAAATTAAAAAAAAAAGTGGGAATTCCTTAGAAGAAAAAACCCACTTACAAAAGGTTAATAAAAATTAGATTGATAAGAAAATACATCCAATACAATAAGTCTCTTGTAAAGTATCTTAATATTAGATAATAAAATATAATCTAAATAGTTTACCACACCTTCAACAATCAATATGCACAAACATTTGTACAATAAATTAGATATATCAACGAAGATGTTCTCATAGAATTCAGACCATGATAAAACAAGGTAGAATACCAATAGTCATACACAAATAACATGACCATACCATGTGAACCATAGATTTTTGGGCATGAGGCTTATAGGCTACTCTTGCACTCTTAGGATGTTTTACCTAAAAGGAGAGAGATAAACCTCATGAAAAATCAATGTGGTTCACTCAAATTAAGATGTGAATGATATGATTAAGACTAAATGAGATGATCTAAATGCAACTAAGTAATGTAATTGACTGATTATGAATGTGAAACCTAAGAAATATGCAATGTTTGAAAACAAAATGTGATATGCAACAATGAACTAAAAGATGAACAAATGCAAAACAAAATTGAAAGAAGGCTGAACAAAGTGCACCTAGGCAATGAATGATGAATTTGGAGTGATTAGAATGTTGAAAAAAAAAGTGAAAATCACCAGTGGGACTCATTCGCCACTGATGGCAAATCAGTCTTGCTTCTGGAAAAAACTTCTAGAAATTGGTTTCTTAGTGTCTGGATCCAAAATCTGACAAAATCTATATTTTTAGCCTCAAGATGGGACTCATTCACCACTGATGGTGAATCAATCCTCTCCCAAAATTCTATGAAATCAGGGACCAATGCTGTAGCACCAGATCTGAGGTTGTCTACTTGTAGGGTTGACGGAGTCAAATTTGCAGAAAATGGGTTGTAGGTTGTCTCCAAGCTTGAAATAGGTTGTAGATGACTTAAAACACTTTGTTGACTTGTTTACCACCTTTCAACACCTAATTGCTTGATAAATCTGCATACACAAGTTTGCAAACTCACATGCAAAAGGGGGAAAATGGTTAAGGGTTAGGTTATAGGGATTTTCCTTGGTCAAATCCCACTTTGGTAATCAAACCCTTAATGAAGAAATGAAATGAAATGAACAAGGAAAGATGAATAAACAACATGCAAATGTCCTAAACTCACCAACCTTGTTGAAGAAAATATGAAGATATATCAATGGCTACTCCAAGATACTTGATTAATGCTTGATTAAATGATGTAAAGTGCTTGAATGCTTGAATGAATGAGTGAATAAGTGAACTTGATGAATGGAGGTTAAAATGAGAAGAAAAACACTTATTTATACACACTTGTGCCTTAGTAACTTGACGATACCTCATCACTAGCTGGCATAAGGTGATTTTAAATAAAAGCCCAAAAGAAAATTTGAAATATTTTGAATTTTGAGCTAAGAGGAACTCATTCGCCACCCATGGTGAATGGGTCCCACCTTGGACTTGAAAGCATTGTCGGGAATTATCTTGCATTTAATGTTGTTTATCGGGTTTACATTCAAAAACACACTTAATTAATCCTTATAAGGGCATAAAGGGGTCAAATAAAGCATAAGAAAGGTGTAAATAGTGAAATTAAGCCTAGAAAAGCATGAAATCTTGTTACAAGACTTTACAGCACTTCTAAATAGGACTTGATAAGTGATGAAAAGGTGATTTTTATGTCAATTGTAATGAATAGAGTCTAGAAAAGTGTAGAATTTTTTTACAACACTTCACAACACCTTCACAAGATGCCATAATTTGAATTTTAAGGACCTAATGTGAATGTTCAAGCCACATTGTAACATTAAATCAAAGAAAAATGGACCAAGAATCATGAAGAAAGGAATAAAATACCATAAGAATGACAAGGGGCCATTTTTCTATGGCACATTTAGCCCCCACTTTAGTGAGAGGATGAACTTGCTTCAAACTCACACTAAAGTAGCCATGCATATCGAGAGAGAGGTCCAAATGCATTTATGTTAGCAAGATGGAATGAAAACAATCAAGAGGGATGATCAAGCCCCCAGGATGAAGATCCTATGGTGAACTAAACATAAGAACAAAGGAATGCAAGTGAAAGAGTAGGAAAAGTCAGATGAAAATTCAATCATCTGTCCAACTAGTTGTGGATTAGATCTAGGTTGTTTGTGAGAAAAAGAGAATGCATACTCACTATGCGGTGACATAACTCATGGTGGTCCGTCGGGTGAAAAAACCAAATTAGGTGAAGTACATACACTAGCTAGTATGCACTCACAAATACAAAGGTGGATATGGGGAAATTCGTGTCGTTGAATGGGCTTCCCGCTCAACCATATTAAAGTTATACCTCTTGATAACTTTAATAAGGCGCCACAAGAGAAAATGTTGGTTCGTGCTTTATGAGACAAGCAAAGCTTCATATAATTAGAACCCATGAACAAAGAGCAAGGTACCACAGGCATGCAAGTTGTGTTTGCAAGGTGGCAAAAATGTAAAATGCAAAAATGTAAAATGTAAAAAGTAAAAGATGTTCAAAGGAGTCTTGTTAAGTTCATGCAAGGTCTGTCACTTAGGGAACATTGTGTCTAATATCTACAAAAGAGGACCAATCAAAGAATAGTATATTCACAACTCAGGGGATGCAGCGTGTCGCATCATGACACTAAGAGGAATGTAATATGCTAAGATAGATCACACTTATGAAGGACATCACACCCAATGTCATCCACAAAGTGATGAACACATCGTATGAAGTGACAAGGCTACACTAAGAATGCAAATGAATTATGCCAATGTATGCAGCCCCCACTTTAAAGGAATTGCTACACATCGTTCTGTGAGAAATTACTTTAAAGTAGAAAATGAAAAATGAAAAAAGCAAATAGGACATGAGAGCCAACTTGGAAAGCCCCTATGCCAAGTCATATGTTTCCGAGGAAGGCTACGTCAAGTAAAAGAAAAGAGAACAAATTAAAAGGGAGTTGCCTCCCAGAAAAGAACACACCAAACACATAAGGGATCTATGGATTTGGGGTCAGTATGTTTGTTGCTGCAATGTTTTTATGAAAAAGCTTGGAACTGTCATCATTCCCCAAAGCACATAGAACTGGAAGAATGACACAAAGAGAGCGAAAAAAAAAGGAAAACAAAATTTGTTTTGGGTCAACATGGAAGAGACATTGCAGTCTCAATGCTTTGCATCATCCCCAAAAGGAAAACAAAAGAGAAAAGAAAATGAAAAGGAGAAGCTTTTGGGTCAACATGAAGGAGACATTTTGGTCTCAATGCCTTGTGGCATCCCCAAAAGGAAAAACACAAGAAAAATACAAAGTAAAAAGGAAAAGGGACCGATTGGGTCAACATGGAAGAGACATAGGGCATCTCAATTCTTTGTGTCATCCCCAAAAGGAAAACAAAAAAGAAAAAAGGAAAAAGGAAAAGGACCTTTTAGGTCAACATGGAAGAGACATAGGGTGTCTCTACACTTTGCGTCATCCCCAAAAGGAAAACATACCAAAAAAAAAAGGAGAAAAAGAAAAGGACCTTTTGGGTCAACATGGAAGAGACATAGGGCTTCTCTACGCTTTGCGTCATCCCCAAAAGGAAAACATAAAAGGAAAAAGGAAAAAGGAAATGCATGACATATAGAAGAATAGAGGTACAAATAGAAGTTTACAAAGAGAGAGAACATCAAGCACACGTTACGAGGGAACACAATACACACATAAGACCAAAGAAAAAGGAATATAAAAGGCTAGTAAGGCTAATGAAAGTCAACCATCCAACAAGTCATCTGCCTCCCAATCATGTTTAGTGTATTGTGAGGGTGGTTGACTAGATCCAAAGGAAGAATTGCAAGTGTCGAACTAGGAGATGTATCAGGTTCTTCACTTGGTGTAGAAGGTTTATCATTTAAGATCATGGTAGATGAAAAAAAAGAGTTTAGATTCTTATGCACTTCTTCATTTATTTTTTTGATCTCCTCATCATCATCATCATCATCAAGATTGATTACGATAGGAGGATGAAGGTTTATTTCCAAGGAAGGATGTATCAAAAGTTGTGGCTATTGGATCAACTCATTTTTTTGTGAGGGCTTGACTATATTATCTTGTGGCAGGTCAGGAGGAAGAGGGTGGTCATCTATTGCTTCTATCAAAGGCGAAGGTTGGTTTTCTTTGTTTTCTTTGATTTGAGACTGGCGAGTAAGGAGGCGATGATGACGCCTATGCTCCCAGCACCACGGTTTCATTTTTTTTTATTTTGAAGTTGTTGAGTTGTAAGAGCAGGTTGATCCATCATAGGTTCCTTTTCTTCTGGAGGGGGAAGAATGGAAGAAACCAAAGAAGATGGGTCAATCACTTTCTCTTTAGATTTATACACTTGTTTAATGCGAAGAGGCATGATAGGGTTAGTTTCATTTTCTCTTGGTCTTTTAAACAATGGAGGGGAAGTGTCTATGGTAGGTTGCTCATGAGGTTGTATTATTTGTTCAATGTCAGACTTAGGCTGAAGCATGGTTTCATCTAGGATAGGAGGATTGGAAGTGGATGGGGACATGTTATGACTTGAGACAATTCGGCTATGCATCTGGCTTTGAACTTTTGATAGGTTATGAAAAATAAATCCTTTCGAGAGGTGATGGGTTCCATAGGTTCAGGCCAAAAGGCTTCTAAGGAAAAATTACCTTTCAAAGATAACGAATTAAAGCCACTATGGTGTATGGTAAATATTTCATTTCCATGTGGAAACTTTAAACATTT
Source organism: Sequoia sempervirens (assembly GCA_007258455.2). Classification (NCBI taxonomy): domain Eukaryota; kingdom Viridiplantae; phylum Streptophyta; class Pinopsida; order Cupressales; family Cupressaceae; genus Sequoia; species Sequoia sempervirens. The sequence goes on along the minus strand of VDFB02171197.1, from coordinate 50,462 downwards.
ATGAACAACTGACGGGACTGCTTTCATCGAGTGAAGCCAAGGATGACCCAGCCATAGAAAAAATTGGTCTGATTGTGGAATGATAGAAAATGTTACCTCTAATGTTTTAGGTCCTATTTGTAATGGGAGTACGATTGATCCGATTGTAGGGCATGCAAAACCAGTGTGTGTTTTAATCCATGCAGTTGGTTTTTTATAATCATCTTGATAAAGATCGTGTAATACTAAAAACTCTTCCCTGATCACATTCTTGCCATAGGTGGGATCTATTAATATCCCATTGGAGGGCTTATCATAGATTTTATCGGCTATGTAAAGAGGACCACCAAGAAGCTTTTTAACTATATCATGGGAAGAAAATGTAATATCAAGAGATTTTTTGGTTGGGCCCTTACAAGGGACAACGTCTATCGTACCCTCAAGTTCATCCATAGGATTAACTTGGGTAACACTTGGAGGAAGATCATGTTGTGCATTATTTGTATCAACATTCATTACATCAGTGTTTGAAGGTTCACTAGCTTTGACGAATGAAACATTGTGTTTAGGCATAGGGTTGGTAAAAAATTGTAAATTCTTGTTAGGGAGTGCAACAGACTTATTACCTTGATCATTGACACCTGCAATGGACAAATGACTAGAATCAATGAGGTCTTGAACTAGGTGTTTGAGACGCTTACATTGTTCGGTGTCATGTCCATTTTGGCAATGAAAATGACAATAAGCATTAGGTTTAAAGGAAGGTGGTATTGAAAGTGGTTTAACGGTAATCAAAATAATAATTTGTTGTTGGAGCAATTGGTTCATTGTTTTATGGAGGGTATCAGGTAAGGGAGTAAATTGTCTCTTCGAGTCCCCATAGGTAAAGGGTACCGTTGCTTTAACAGTTTCCACTTGACTTAGAACAGGTTGGGTTGGTTGCGGAGGAGGCAGATTGAACTATAAAAAGCCTCTATTTTTTTTTCTAAAGTTTTGCATGTTGTTTTGGTCGGTTTGCTCAAACTTCTCAGCTTGGTTAGAAGTGGACTTTGAATCACGACTAGAAACCGAGTTGTGATAATCACAAAGGTCATGCATAAATGCATGAATGAAGGGACTTTCATCATAGTCAACTTATCCTGAAGGTGAGTGTGCAAGTTTTCGATAAACATCTTCTACATATGTGAATCTGGGATCTTGACATCAATTTGAGCATACAATGACTAATATCGTGAAATAAAATCACTTACCTTTTAATTTGCATTTTGTCTACATCACATTAAATCAGCCATTGTCTTTTTAGGAGTCATGAACAGAAATGACTTATGAAGGAATCCACAAGTTCATTGAACGATCAGATTGAATGATTGGGTAAGTTTGAAAACCACTCCAATGTTGTGTGTTTCAAGGTCCTAGGAAATTTTTTGGCTAATAGTTTATCATCGAGGAAAAAGTCACTACACAAGGCTGTATAAGCATTGACATGATTAGTAGGGTCTCCTTTACCTCCATATTTCTCAAACCTAGGCATTTCAATTCCTTGTGGAATCTATGTGCGTAAGATCTCTAAGGATAATGGGCTACTACGAACATGATATGTGGGAGGAGTATTTTCACTTTGGCTAATGGTGGAGATTTTTTGTTGCATGGATGAAACGGTGTTAAAGAGTTGTGTAATGATGGGATCAGTGTAAGTGGTATTAAGTGGAAGGGAAAATGGTGATGGAGTGTATGTAATGTTAGGGGAAGTGAAAGGGACACTAAGAGGGGTGAAGGTGGAAGAAGGAATATGTGATGCCACAAAAGAACTAGGAATGCTAGTTGGAATTGCAAAAGAAGGAGCCACATGACTAACCTATTGCATAGTTGTTGTAACCTGAGGAGTGGTATAAGTTCCAGTATGGATGTTATGGTTGAAGGAGGAGGATTGTGAGGTCCTCCTTGGCTCACAACAATGTTGGCTAACTAGAAAGTAGTAGGAACATGTTTATTGTATATCTCGGCTATTCTTTTCATAACTTGTAAGCCATCATCACTTTCAATCAATCGATGAAGGTTTTCTATTGCAGGTATGGCAATGGTGGAAATGTTTTCAAGGGATACATCTTGTTGTAAATGTGCAAAATCCTCATGAATACTAATGAATTTTTCTTGCAAAATGGAATTGTTTTTTTTGTCAACATTCATTGGATGGAAAGGTGAAGGAATATTAGTGGTATTGTCCATGCCTAATGCACCATTATCCATACTAGGAGTAGGATTTCTTGAGATCCCAAGGTCCACAACGAAAGTGCTATTGCGGGAAGCCATGAGTCTAGAATTTCATCTCACTAAAGTATTATCAATGGGGCACCAAACACTCATACAAGTACCTCAAAAATGGGGTGAATGCAAATGCAAGGTAATCTAGGAGTGCAAAATGCAAATAACAGGAATTCTGCAAATTGAAATAGAGAAATAACAATAGAGAACAGAAATGCAGTAATTACCCAGAAAATGCCTGAAAATGCAATATGAAATGTGCAAGTGGACTGATTCGCCTAGGGTGGCAAATGAGTCCAAGTATGATTTATTTTGTGTTTTAGAGAAAATTTAAAGTGATTTTAGTGCTTTTCATATGCAAACTAAGGATGTAAATGCAATTTTTCATTTTTTTCAATGATATGTTATGCAAAAATGAAATCTAAATGAGTCTTTCACTAATGCAATTTTAAGAAACCCTAGGATACAAAAACAAAACAAAAACCTAATTGAATGTTGATGCAGATAGAACTTAGGATGCAAGATGCAAATGAAATCAGAAAGATAAAATACTCAATATGTAGGTTCACCAAAATGAACAAAGTGCACCTGGGCAATGAATGATGAATTTGGAGTGATTTGAATGCTGATAGTTCTAATTAGTGAAAATCACCAGTGGGACTCATTCACCACAATGAAGAATTAGTCCTACTTCTGGAAAAAACTTTTGGAAACCGGTTTTTGAGTGTCGGGATCCAAAATCTGACAAAATTTGGATTTTCAGTGAGACTCATTTTCCACTGATGGAAAATTAGTCCTCTCCCAAAATTCTATTAAATTAGGGACCAATTCTGTAGCACCAGATCTAAGGTTGTCTGCTTGTCAGGTTGACAAAGTCAAATCTGCAGAAAATATATTGTAGGTTGTCTCCAAGATTGAAATAGGTTGTAGTTGACTTAAAACACTTTTTTGACTTGTTGACCACCTTTCAACACCTAATTGCTTGATAAATATACATACACAAGTTTGCAAACACACATGCAAAAGGGGAAAAATGGTTAAGGGTTAGGTTATAGGGATTTGTTTTGGTCAAATCCCACTTTGGTAATCAAACCCTTAATGAAGAAATGGAATGAAATCAACAAGGAAAGATGAATAAAAAACATGAAAATGTCCTAAACTCACCAACCTTGTTGAAGAAAATATGGAGATATATTAATGGATGCTCCAAGATACTTGATTAATGCTTGATTAAATGATGCAAAGTGCTTGAATGCTTGAATGAATGAGTGGATAAGTGAACTTGATGAATGGGGGTTAAAATGAGAATAAAAACACTTATTTATACACAATTGTGCCTTAGTAAGCCAATGATACCTCATCACAGGCTAACATAAGGTAATTTTAAATAAAAGCCTGAAAGAAAATTTGAAATATTTTGAATTTTGAGCCAAGAGGGACTCATTCGCCACCCATGGAAAATGGGTTCCACCTTGGACTTGAAAGTGTGTGTCAGGAATTATCTTGCATTTAATGTTGTTTATTAGGTTTACATTCAAAAAACACTTAATTAAGCCTTATAAGGGCATAAAGGGGTCAAATAAAGCATAAGAAAGTTGTAAATAGTAAAATTAAGCCTAGAAAAGCATGAAATATTGTTACAAGACTTTACAACACTTCAAAATAGGAGTTGAAAGTGATGAAAAAGTGATTTTTAGGTCAATTGTAATGAATAAGTCTAGAAATGTGTAGCAATGTTTTACAACACTTCACAACACCTTCACAAGATGCCATAATTTGAATTTTAAGGACTTAATGTGAATTTTCAAGCCACATTTCAACATTAAATCAGAGAAAAATGGACTAAGCATTGTGAAGAAAGGCCTAAAATACCACAAGAATGACAAGGGGCCATTTTTCTATGGCACACCATGAAATTAATATACCACATTATATCAAAAATGATTCCTTCACATGGATAATCCCCACATATAAGTAGCCACTACCACTCACACTTGTTAAAATAATATTAACCATATTCACCTAAACTACATGAAGGTTTCTCTCCACTACAACTAAACAAAATCCATGGCTTGTAGTAGTAGAGAAAATTATCTAATTGCTCCTAGAAATATGAGGTACCTTTGAGTATTTATTAGAACATCATCATGCTTCTATCTATCGCCATATTTATTTTAACAATGCTAGATATACACCTACATTATCATAATCACTCCAATAACTACTTCGATAAATATTATTTTGAGTTCTCCAAATGAATTATGTTTACAACTATAGAAATATTAGACTTATACAAGCCTCCATGTAAAATTATAACATCTAAAACTATCTTCAACTTGTCACAATTCATCACAACTAATCTTGTAGTTACTTACTAGTCTAGAATAAAAGGCTTCAACATTAAATCAAATAGTTCACTATATTATATCAACAAGAACTTCACTAGGACATATGTATAAGTAAACCGAATATTCAAGTTCCAACATTATCCCACTTGATATTTATTATATGAGAGTTTGTGGAATACACCCTAAGAAGATAAATTCATGTAGGGAAATGGATAAACCATCACATCCTTGCACCATAAAAATTAGTTCTACTTATACAATTTTTTAAAATAGCTAGTAGTTTTTACCCCAATATAAATTATCTCCATCTAAACCTTCCTTGTCTCAACTATTTCCTTAAAAAAGTAATATTGTGCATCTACATGTTTAGTTCTAGCATGATAAATATGATTCTTATCTAGAAAAATTACATTATGATTATCACAATTTAAAACAACATGATTCTTAAAAATAACACTGTTATATATAAAATATTTGTAACCACACAACTTCCTTGCAAGCATGTTTTTCGATATTTACTATATTTGTGGACCAAATAGATATATAATGCCACTTACTAATCCAACTCACTACTCCATAAAATAGAGTAAATACATAACTACCAATTGACCTTTGGCTATTTAGATCTCCAACTTAGTTAGAATCAACAAGTCATTATATGGTCAACACATTTCCATCATTATAATCATGGTAATATAATCAATTTATTTAACTAGAGTTCCTTTCATGTATCTATAAACTCATTTATCTTTACTTAAACATCCTATTATAGGATTTAAAATGAACCTACTTAGAAATCCCACTACTTAAGAAATGTTAGCATTTTATTTAATGTTATATAAATAAAAATTCCTACCACTTACATATGGAATACTACACATGTTCTCCAAAGCCTCCACAAATTTAGGACACTATTCCAAACTTAATTTAATTCCTACAAATAAATTTATACTTATATGATTATTACCATGCACACAAAACCACTAAAAACATGTTTCAAGATACTTCTTCTAGTTCAAACATAGATTATTTATATCCCTATCTCTATGGATCTCCATACTAATTAGGAATCTTGTAGTAGCTAAACATTTTAAATCAAATCTCCTAAATGTTGGCCTTTGGGTTACCTAATCAATATCTTCATGTTCCTTGTGATAATAATATCACAACTTATAAATCGATTATCAAATCATGAGATCACGAGCTTGTTTGTAGCATACATATTGATTAATATGACTTCTTATAAAACTAATTTCTAGTGAATACAAATAAAAAATTTGATACCACATATGGGTGACTATTTCAATTCATATAGATATCTTTATAGTTTATAAGCTAGATTCTTATTTTCCTTCCCTTGATATCTTCAAGCTAACTCATATATTTACTCTAAATCTCAATACAAGAATGCATTGTTCATATCCATCTAACCTACATAAAAATTAAATGTTACAACTATGGATAACAATATTATAATGGAATTATACTCATCCACTAGAAAAAAGATCACATAAAATTCTATACTCTAAATTCCTTCTTCAATAACCAATTACAGCCAATAGGCTTCCTACCTTCAAGAAAATTAAAAAATTTCTAAGTCTTGCATTGCCAAAATACAACCATGTATCCTCTTTCATGGAATTTATTCAATATTTTATCTCCTTATAAAGGATAGGTTAAACTATATATAATTTAGTTTATCATCAATATAAGTTAGAGAGAAACACTAGAAGTCTAGTGGACTATAAATTTTAGATAACTTCTTATCTTTTAAACCTTTTTTATGCTATTAGTGGAGATCTAATGCAATATCATATAGAGGTACATAAGAGCAATCATACATCACACATAAAAAAATATTATTTTATTCTTATTTTGATTTGGAAAATACCCATGAAGCTTATTTCCTTTGAAAAGTCATGTAGAATGTTCTAGAACATCCAAAGTTTCCAAAAGGGCTAAAACTAATAGGGCCTCTATTTTTTGAAAGTTTGCATTTGTGCATGTATGGACCTAGAACATCATCTAAAGCTCCATAATTGCTAAATGAAATTTTTTGTTGATTTTGAAGACAAATTCAAGTTTGGATGTGGAGCTATTAAATATTTAAGTTTCTAAAAATCTTGAAAAAACTTCAAAATTGAGTTTTGAGGCTTCAAACAATGGAATGAGGCCCTAAAAGTTTCAACAAATTGAATGAATTTGATGCAGGAGCATCTTGGGCGAAGAGCAATCTTGCATCATCATTCTATATTTGTTTGTTGATCAAATAAGGGCTAACATGGCCTATTAGCAAGACCACGACATATTGGTGTGACTTTCCTACATGTCCCAATGATTTACGATGACAACATTGAGTGTGCAATTCATAGCGTTCCATCGGTGAGACATTGCTTTATCAACGTGACATTTCCCCACATCCCAGAGACATATCGACGGTGTTGGTAGGGATGGTGTACATTGGCACAAGCATTCCATGTCAGGGGAATGAGGTCACCTATCTTACCGATGGTCTGATGGTGGTTGTTGTTGGTGGGACCATTGCTTGTCGCCAGGTTTTGGCCAGTAGTCTCCCCAATGGTCTAATGCATCCTTTAGTGTGTGGAGTATTCATCGGTAGGACTACTTCATTTCAGTGGGATTTGATTTTGGGTTTTTCCGATGGGGTGATGGTGGATTCAGTAGTGCATGCATTACAATTCATGCATTAGTCAAGGACGGTGGATGGCAACACTTGGCAGAACGAGATTAGATGAATTCCACATCATTGCTGTGGAATCCATCTCCATTGGTTGACTCGATGAGCTATTGATAATGAGGTAACGACATTGTGATACTACAATAACATGGGGAAAGAATGTCAAGGACAAACTGGAGAATAAGAATGATATATAAAGGTTAGAGGAAGACAAGTGGTGTGGCAAAGGATAGGGAATGTCCTGAAGAATACAAAGATCAGAGGTTGTAGTTTGACACCTTAGAATTTAGATCTGCAATCTACAGATGCATGTAAGAAGCCCATAAGATGGTATGTAACTCTGTAATGTCAGTCTAGTAATAAAGATCATTTTTTTTGTTGTGCAAATCTGGTCATGCATTGTTGTTCTAGCTTGTAAGGGGAGTACCCTTCATCAATGGTATTAGAGCTGGAGTTCTTGAGTTTGTAACAGAGTGTCGAAATTGAGGCAGTTACAACAGGACCTATGAGTGTGGGATAAGAACAAAATGCCTCCAAAAATGGCCTAGCATGGTAGGGGTAGAGGCAGAGGTGTTGGAGGAAGAGATCTTCCCAGAGATGAACTTAGAGCCCTCACAAGGTAGATGCAAGCCTTGCAAGAAGAGGTCCGAAGAGGGAGAGGAATACATCAGGAAAGAGATGGTAGTGATGATGAAACATAAGAGGAAATAGAAGAGGAAGAATAGGATTTGATGGATCCTAGGGAAATGAGGTTGTTGAGAGCGATATCCAACATTGGGAAGAGCCCTAAGATGGAGGTTTCAACCTTTAATGGGAGTTTAAATCCAAAATAATTGATCGATTGGATCAATGATATGGAAGAATTTTTTGAATTTGAGGAGATTGAAGATTCTAATCAAGTGAAGTTTGCAAAGAACAAGTTAAAGGGCCATGCTAGTATTTGGTGGAAAGAAATCCAGCTAGAAAGAGGGAGATAAGAGAAGGCTAGAATTACTAGATGGGATAGAATGGTGTCAAAATTGAAGAAGCAATTTATTCCAGTTGATTATGAATTGGAACTGCTCGAGAAGATGCAGAATCTAAGACAAGGAACAAGGATGGTGAATAATTTGTAGCTAGAAAGAAGAAGGCACCTGCACCCATACAAAATTGCTTGGTTGCAGGGTGACCACAAGGTTTTGGTGCATGAACAATGCTTGGTAAGCTTTAAGATTGGTAACTATCATGATAAACTTTTGTGTGATGTTATGCCTATGGATGTTTGTCACCTGTTGTTAGGAATACCTTGGCAGTTCGATAGGAAAGCAATGCATGATGGGTATGCTAATACCTACCATTTCATGAAAGATGGAGTCAAGCATAAGATGAAACCATTGAATAAAGGAGAAGAGAAAGTATGCAGTAATGCTAGGAAGTGCTTGATTAATGGAGCTAAACAGTCAGTTGAAGAGGATGAGTATGAAGATCAGGATTTTCTCATGCAAGTTGTAGCTATGTTGATTGCATTCAAAAGACATAGACTAAAGGTTTTGGTGGACAAAGAAGAGGTAAGATATGCTCTTTGCAAAAATTTCATTACTGATTTGTGTGAGCATAATGAGATTAGTGCACTTGGTATTGTGGTAGTGAGTACCTTGGTGATTGAAAGTACTGTAGTGGTTAGTAAGGATGAAGGTGAGAAGGTGCATGCTGGTTCAGTGGAGGACCTTCTAGTTGATGATCGTCTATTGCAAGATGACTAGGAAGAATATTATGATTGTATTCTTGACATTGATAATGATACAAATGAGAAGGAAGGAAAGTATGAGTACTTTGATTGTGATATTGACATTGAAATTGTAGTTGAGAATTACTTTCCAGAAGATATAGGAAATTAGGAGCACAAGGAACAAATGGAGAATAAAAATGAAACAATTATTAAAGCAGTAATTGGGAAAAAGGTAATGCATGAGTTTCTTGCAAGAAGTAAAATTGAAGATTATGATTTTCCAGCATTTCATAGTGTAGATTGGTGGGAAGTGGAATTTTTTAAAAGAATACAGAAGAGAGGAAAAATGAAAGAAGGTCGGGACATCAAATTGGAGAAGCAAGTTCAAAAGGGTGTTCAACATGATAAGGTGAATAGGTGGATCAAGGACAAGCATGAAGTCTACAAATGTTTATGAGTTCAACTCATGAAACATTTTTGAATTACCTCAGGTGTCTGATGCAGGAGCATCCTGGGTGAAGAGAAATCTTGCATCATCATTTTGTGTTTATTTGTTGATCAAATAAGGGTTGACATGGCCTATCGACAGGACCACAACATATCAGTGTGACTTTCTTACATGTCACAATGATTTACGATGACAACATTAAGTGTGCAATTCATAGCGTTCCATCGGTGAGACATTGCTTTATCAGCATGATGTTTCCCTAGTCTTAACGACATACCAACGGTGTTGGAAGGATGGTGTGCATCAATGTGATGATCTCCTATCAGGGGAATGAGGTCGCCTATCCTATCGATGGTCTGATGGTGGTTGTTGTCGGCGGGACCATTGCTTGTCACCAAGACTTGGCCAGTAGTCTCCCCGATGGTCTGATGTGTCCTTTAGTGTGTGAAGTGTTCGTCGGCGAGACTTCTTCATTTTGGTGGGAGTTGATTTGGGGTTTCACCGATGGAGTGATGGTGGACTCGGTAGCGTATGCAATAAGGTTATTGCATCAGTCAACGACAGTGGATGGAAACACTTGGCAAAACGAGATTAGATGAATTCCAAATAATTGTTGTGGAATCCATCTCCATTGGCCGATTCGATGAGCTACTGATAACAAGGCAAAGAAATTGTGATACTACAACAATAGGGGGAAAGAATTTCAAGTCAAACCTAGAGAATAAGAATGATATATAAAGGTTGGAGGAAGACAAGCAATGTGGTAGAGGATAGGGAATTTCCTAAAGAATACAAAGATCGAAGGTTGTAGTTTAACACCTTAGAATTCAGATCTGCAATCTGTAGATGCATGTAAGAAGCCCATAAGATGGCATATAACTTTGTAATGTCAGTCCAGTAATAAAGATCATTTCTTTTGTTGTGCAAACCTGGTTGTGCATTTTTTTTTTGGCTTGTAAGGGAGTACCCTTCATCATAATTAAATATAAAATGAATGGAGCACTATGAGCACTACATTTTAAAAAAGAGACCCAATCAAGTGCTTAGATTAAAAGTTATGACTCCTAGAAGCTGTATTATTTTTGGGATTTGGGAGTTACACTTTCATAAGAATGTATGGAGGGGCCCAAGTGCTTTTATGGTTATTTCTAGAATTTCCAATATAGGTGAAGATAGTGGGAAGGATATAGGTCATGAGTGAGAAATGAGGAAAAAACATATCAAATTTGAAGCTCTAGAAGAGGAAGAAGACCCTAGAAGTAAGAGGATTGAAAGTTATAATGTGTTGCACCCTATTGAGGATTTCATATTCTATTCTATTTTAGATTTTCTATTTATAATAAGGATCATTTTCAATCAATGAATTCATATGTTTGAATGTGTTAAATATTTGTTGTAAGTGAGTTTTTTCAGCTAAGCCTCATCAAGATCCTACTACATCTACATCCTATTTTTCTTGAAAATTTATTCTTGAAGCCCAATTTAAACTATTTCTCCTTTGCAACATTAAAAAATACTCTTAGGTGTATCACAATAATATTCTTACCTATCCATATGACGTATGGTTTTTTCTCCTCAAGTGTAGAAGTAGGAGACATTTTTTTCAAATATAAAATAATATTGTCTTAACTCAAAAATCTTATCCTAGACCAATACTACTTAATAGGCTTCTATCTTGATCAAATGATGTTTTTTTTAAACCTTCCAATCACTCCATTATGTTGTAGTGTGTAGGGTGTTGTTCTTTTCCTAACGATACTTGTTTGATTACAAAGTACCTCAAACTCCTTAGATAAAAAAATCCCCACCATCATCTAACCTCAATTTTTTCCTAAGAAAAAAACCCAACCATGTCTAGAATAATAATTAGTGAAAGAGAAATAGTATAAGTACTTGCTAATTGAGTGTACATCCATGGGACTAAAGACATCATTGTAAATCATTTCCAATATTCCCTTGCTGTAGTACTTTATAAAGTAAACCACAACTTACCTTGCTTTAAAAATAACATAATATTAACAAAAAGAAAACCCAATAGAACAATCTTAAAGACCTTCCACCATATTCTTACTCACTGATATTTTTAGCCCATGTTCTCTTATGTGACCCAACTACGAGTACCACAACAACCTAGGTAAGAGTTATTATGAGTAACACAATGGTAGAAGTGAGTGACTATAAAGGATATGGGTGACATTGAAGCTTAGTGATAGGTCCTAGATGATCCATGATTACCTTAGGGTGATATCCTTTTAGACACAACCTAGGCATCCTATTGAAAAAAATGGAAAAGGAGTTGATACATAAGAACTAGTTGAAAATGGGTTGGCTTGAGTTTGAGGTGAATTTTAAAATTTAGGGTCAAATCTACAGTAAAAAATTGACTTGGGTCATTTATTCACTCATTTATTTGACCCAAGAATATTTCTTGATAATCTAAAAATTAAAAATTATGTAAGTAGAGGTTAAGTTCTACTTTTGAGATTTGTCTTGAAAATAACATCAATGGGAGGGCCAAGTTAGTCAATATAATAAGATAGGATCATGTGTTCAAGAAACCCATACAAAGTGGTATTGTGTAGCATGTGCACTTTTGAACCTTAAACATTTACAAAAAGAGAACATAGAAATAACTCTAAAATAAATATGAAAAATGTCACCTAGTTGAGGAAAAATATTGTAGAAGTTGAAAGATGAGACTCCATTTTACGAAACAATAATTAGGATTATATGTGAAAGGATTATAATATCTCAAAATCTCTTGAGATAGAGACATATGGGAGTTGCCCTAATATAGTAACTGACACACAAAGACATATATCCTTAATAAATAAGTAAAAGAGTGAGCTAGGTTTTCCTAAAGATATGTTAATTTGCAACTTTTAATAATAAAAAAAATAAGACAATTATCTTTCACAAATTTTAACTTACAAAATCTCCTGAGATAGAGACTTATGTTTTCCCACTTAATTTAACCAATGGGAGTTGCCCTAATATAGTAACTGACATATATATATAAACTGGTGAGCTAGGTTTTCCTAAAGATGTGTTAATTTGCAACTTATAATAATAATAAAAATAGAACAATTATCTTTCACATCATATCAAACAAAAATATTAAATTAACGAAAAAATAAAGAATTCAAATATTATCGTAAGGCCTTTTTATTAAAAAAGATAAAACATTATAACAAAATCAAGTACAGCATAATATCTCTCTTCTATATAAAAATATAATTCATATATTTTTTTCTTATAATCAATTAAAATCAAAATAAAGAAGATAAATATAAATAGATATTTTATTATAAATATTGATATTAAAAAAGTCTCTTTTCCAATAAATTTTTCTGAGCATTTAAATTGTATCATAACCCAATATAACTATAAATAAATGAATATTATAACAAATTCAAAATAAATCTCAAAAAACCAGAGCAAATTGATTATCCAAAACAATCTTTTTGAAGAAATCTACTCCTAATTTGGAGACAGAATTAATCACAGTTCCAAATCTATGAACAAAATTCCCATGCTTTAACAAACCTTTTCTTGAATATTCTTAGGTCAACTAAGTATAGCTGTCTCGACATATTCTTCTGTAACTGAGCTCAGTGATGGTGATAGCATTAGTATATGCCAATCTCATTATAACAATACAACAAAATGTAATACAACAGTTATTGTAGTATATATTTCGCATCCTACCCAAAAATCAAAATAAACAAATGATGAAGCATCTTAAATTTCACTTTCCAGGAATCTAAGCAGCTTATCAAACCCTAAAATATGCACAGCCTGCAAACATAGATAATATTATAATGCTGAACTTTCAGTAAGAGTAGTCATTCTGCACAAGTTGTCGAGAATCACTGAACGTTGATGGATACCAAATCTTTCATCTGACAGATGTAATCTTCTTGAACTTTTACCGCTGAATGACAGGATATGTCCAGTTGACTCCAGAAACTTAACATTGCTGAACTTTAATATAACGTCATTGACAGAGTAAAATCGGGCACATGAGACGTATCACGTAACAAATGACCTTCTACTTCCATATTCCATCTCTTGAATCTTTCATCTGACAGATGTATTCTTCTGGAACTTTAACCGCTGAATAACATGATATGTCCGGTTGACTCCAGAAACTTAACATTGCTGAACTCTACTATAACGTCATTGACAGAGTAAAAGCGGGCACAGACGTAACATGTGACCATCTACTTCCATATTCCATCTCTTGACTCAGTCTCATTCTACGCATTTTCAGCATTATAAGTCTCTCATGCAGAGGAATCTTCTTTATTTTAATACAAAGTATGGTTGGATACAGATGAACTGATATTTAAGAAAATAACTGGCGGTGGTTACTGTTTCGACATCCAACTTAAGAGGAGAAGGGCGCATGCATTAAAGTATCTTAAGCGTCCCCATCTGAGTGCATTTCAATTACAATATTCACTGTGATGGGAAAGCTTGTTTGAAAAAAGTATGGTCTTCTGTTCTAGAACAAGATGCTTTCTCCGGGTACGGCATGGGACCTCATCAATATGTAGTACACTGGAACATTAACTTATCTTGTACCCCGTCCAACTTAAGATGATAGATAAGTCTTTAAATAAATAAAATAAATTTTAGTGTAGTATTATTGTTTTTGCCATTAAGGTTGAAACTTCTCTTAGGTCATTATGATTGTAGATATTGTGTCTTTGTCAATCCAATGCGCTTGTAGGCTTGAGCTTTCACTTGAAATTGTTGGCATGCATGCCCATGTCTTTATGCTTCAAATACTAGTTGGATCGGTGTGCTCATGAGTTTAGACTATTTGCATTAATACAATGTATTCATGTTGGACGCTGGGTGATCTAATACACTTGTAGACTTGAGTCTTTGCTTGAAGTTGTTGGCATTCATGCCCATGTTTTCATGTTCCAAATGCTTAGCAGGTTTTGTGTCTATGTTGGGTTACTGAACTTGAGGGTTTAGATTATTTGTGTTAATATAATGTGTTCATGTTGGGGGTGATATCCTCATTTATGGTCTCACTTGACTTGGATCAGTCTAAAAGTTCTCGTGTTACCAATCCATATGTGTGTGTGCCCAATGTAATGGTAAGTTTTCAAAAATTGACTATTTAAAATCAGAAAATTAATTTTGTGTGGCGGTGAATTGTTGGAGGTGAATTTTCCTTGAGGTGAATTTGTCATGGCATGAATTTTCTATGGTGAATTGGTGAATTTGCTTGATGCCTTAAAATATATATTTAATAAGTTTCCACCATTTCCTCTAATAAAAATATAATATATAATAAACAAATGTTATGAAAGACCATTTCACACACAAATATGAATGTGGTGTAATAGTAAGTTGTCAAAAATTGAATATTTAAAATATATATTCAATAAATATCCACCATTTCCTCTAATAAAAAATTCATATGTAACAAACAAATGTCATGAAAAATCATTTCACATACACATATAGATGTGGTGTGATGGTAAGTTATCAAAAATTGAATATTTAAAATATATATTTAATAATTATCCGTCATTTCTCCTAATAAAAAATATATATATAATAAACAAATGTAATGAAAAACCATTTCACACACAAATATATGGATTTGGTGTAATGACAAGTTGTCAAAAATGAATATTTAAAATATATATTCAATAAATATCCACCATTTTCTCTAATAAAAAAATCATATATAATAAATAAATGTCATGAAAAATCATTTCACATATATAGTAATTGGTCAAACATTATTTACAATAATTTTCAAGATAAAAATGTTTATTTGACCTTTTGTTTCTATTTGTATCCCAACTTTTTATATTTGATAATATTTTATATAGGTGGTCTTACACAATATATTTGTAATTATTATGTAGATTTCATTTTCTCTTCAATTTAATAGTGTTCCTTCATTTGATTGACTTCTATTTTCATTAAAATTTAGAAATTTAATAGAATTTATTTTTATATTAGTATATCATTTCATTAGTGAGACTGTCATAATTTAATTCTTGATTTTAAATTTTATAAAAAATAATATAAGTATTTTAGTATGATTCAACAAAATTTGATAATATATAATTTAAAAAATTAATACATTTTATTATTTTCTCAATTAAAACTTCTTGATTTTAAATTTTATAAAAAATAATATAAGTATTTTAGTATGATTCAACAAAATTTGATAATATATAATTTAAAAAATTAATACATTTTATTATTTTCTCAATTAAAACGTTTCTTCTATACTCAATTCACTTTTAACATTATTATAATTAAAATATTTTATAAATTTTATTTTTATACTAAACTAATTCTTGAATAAATGTTGTTTTATAAAAGTGATCATTTTCACTAGTGAGTTCATCATAACTTAATTCTTGGTTATAAATTTTATAAAAAATATTTATTTTAATTATTGATTTAAAAAAATATTAAAAAATAATTTATCAAAATATAACAATAAAAAGAGTGAATTCTATATTGATTGGATTAATAAAATGTTTGTTGAAGATCTTATAAATGATTAGTTAGTCAAACATATATGTTATAATGAAAAATATATATTTGGGTATCTTTGAATTATAATAATTTAATTAAAATAAAAAATCTATTAAAAAAGTTGTTTCTTGTAAAAGGATATCTAGGACCATGATATATGTATTTACATTGATGATTATGATAGGTGTTTTCTATATCTACTTTAGACTATGGGTCATGAGGATTCATTCAAAACAAAAAAAATTAAACTTTTGATAAAATATTTGTGATCATGATAGATGCATCTGTATCCATTATCATGGGAGATACATTTATATTCATTCAAAATAAAAATTAAATCTTTGATAAAATATTTGTGATCATGATAGATGCATCTATATCCATTATTATGGAAGATATATTTATATTTATTTATGGATTATGGGTCATGAAGATTGACTCAATAATTTTATTTGTGATCATGATAGATGCATCTATATCCATTATTATTGAAGATACATTTATATTTATTTATGGATTATGGGTCATGAAGATTGACTCAATATAAATAGTAGGTGACTCTTCAATGATAAGTTTATATAATTAACATTTCACAAAAGATGTGTAAAAATAAAATAATATGAAACATGAAAAAAAAAAATTATAAAGGAAAATTCAAGCAAGTTAAAATTATTGTATTAAATTCATAAGATATATAACAAGATAAACATCTAAAATTGGAGTAGTTTAAGTAAAGTCATTATATTTGTAAATTCCTTGTATATGTAAAATGTGAAAGTGCATACATTACACTCTTGAATCTATGTTTTATAAGGCTTTTACGAAGATATCATAAATGCATGGTCTTGCTACTAATTTGAATTATTTTGTTTAAAAACTAGAAATCAACCTTGAACACATTATAAAATTTGACTATGTAGATAGCCACCCAAGATGATGAAAGATAAAGGAAAGAACAAAGAGGAAAAACATGAATGAATGATTCTTCCTTTTTAAGGAATTGATCGCATGAAATTTAACTCATATGAGAGCTAATAATGGGTAGGTATAGGATACAAAACAAAGAGATGTGAATGCACAACTAATATGGCATAAATGAGATGTAGTCATATGCATGCACAACATCTTCACCAAAATAGGAAAGTATAAGCTGCATGATGCAAATTCAACCTACATATGTAAATACCTAAGTAAGTAAGATTATCATATCCCAAGTGCATAATATGCAATACAATAATTAACTAAATAAAAAAAAAGTACACCAACACCCCTTAATTATATCTTAGGTAGGAAGGAAAGATAGATGGATGGGTATTAAAAAATGTGTGGCAATTTTAGGTACCCATCTACAAAATGTGTCAATCAAGGAACTATGAAGGATAAAACCTCATGTGAGAAAAAAATTATCCCAAAAATAAGTCCACCATAAAAACCTAGAGAAGCCCCAAAATGACGCAAAGGCATCTAGGGTGTAAGAGAAAACTTACATAAACTAAAATAATTTTTTTTAATGTTTTTTTTTTTTAAATATAGTGCAACTGAATAAGTCAATTATATGGCACCATATACTATTGCATTCATGTTTCAATATTTCAACCTCATAATTTTGAATTGTAAGCACAACAGAGCCATTAGAAACACTTTAATCCACTACATATGATTATAACTAGTTGATGCAAGAGCATCCGGCGGTGTAGGGAAATCTTGCATCACCCAAAAAAAATGTTTTCTTTATTTTATTTACTTGTTTGAGTCCCATGATGGCACATAAGGGGTCTAAGACAATTAGGCATCAAAAATAGAAAAAAAAGGGGACTTAATATTTTTAGTAAGTCAGCCTAAATTGGCTCATATTGACCTAAAAATTTACCCCAATGAGCAAAACTGAAAAAAAAAATCGGTCATGAAAGAATCACCTCAATACCCTACACAGTTTGGGAGATATTTAAGTTTTCATCTCGAGAAATTTCTCCAATGTAGCTTCAATTTCATATATGAAGAATTTAATATAGGCCCCAAAACAACTCAAAAAGTTGATGAACCGACCTATGGTGTGTTTAGGCGCTATAGATCTCTTCAATAGCTTTCCAACGATATACAATAATAGAAAATCGAGCACCCAACTCAAAAGTTATGGCCCCACAAAGTTGCCCCTCTAAAAATTGAATTTCATTAAAATTTCTTCCTATGCCAGAAATCAAACGACGAGACTTTTGACGCCAAAGCAAAAGGGAAAGTTGAAATTTCTAGAACACTCTAGGGTGGTTATTGGATAAAATAAAAAGGGTTAAGTGAGGGTTGTAGAAGGTGGCTCCTATGGTGCAGCTTGTGGCTTCGAATAATATATTTTCTTTTTAGAGTTGATTTTGTTGTAATGAATCAAGCTCATGAGGTTGTAGCATGTAAGTTTTGAATCTGTAATTTAATTTTCTGAAAATAATTAAAAGTGGGTTATTTTTTTGTCTCACATCTTCTATGTTGGTATCGATTGTTGTGATTTGTGTGGTTTCAGGTAGTGTGGCCCTTATCAAGTGGTATTAGAGTAGTATTTCTTGAGTCTGTAACAGAGTGTCAAACATGAGGTTGTTACAACAGGACCTATGAGTGTGGGTTGAGTTCAAGATTCCTCCAAGACTTTTCTAGCATGGAAGAGGTAGAGGGCGAGGTGGTTGAGGAAGAGATCCATCTAGAGATGAAATCAGAGCCCTTAGAAGGAAATTCTAGTTCAAACCTTGCAACAAGAGGTTCGAAGAAGAGATGTGCATCAAGAAAGAGAGGACAATGAAGATGAAACAAAAGAGGAAATGAAAGAGGAAGAGCAAGATCCAATGGATCCTAGAGAAAGAAGATTGTTGTGAGCGATCTCAAGCATTGGGAAGAGACCTAAAATGGAGGTTTCGACTTTCAATGGAAGTTTAAATCCTGAAGAATTGATTGATTGGATCAATGACATGGAGGAATTTTTCAAGTTTGAGGAGATTGAAGATCCTCATAGAGTGAGGTTTGCAAAGGAAAAATTGAAAGGTCATGCCAGTATATGGTGGAAAGAGGTCTAGTTAGAAATAGGAAGACAACAGAAAGATAAAATTTCCAGATGGGACAAAATGGTGTCAAATTTAAAGAAACAATTTATCCCAATCGATTATGAATTGGAGCTGCTCAAGAAGATGTAGAGCTTGAGGAAAGGAACAAGGATAGTGAAAGAATACATCTAGAGGAATTTCACAAGGTCCTGATTCAGACAGGACATTTTGAGGTGAATAAAGAGAAAGTTGTTTGCTATATTAACCAGTTGAAGCCAAGCATACAAGAAGAATTGGCACTGGTAAGAATGACCACTATTGGGGACACTTATCAATTTTCTCTAAAGGTTGAAGAATGGCTAAACAAAAGGTTTGAGAACAAACAATGAGGTGGAGGCCGTGGAGGAAAGACCGGTGGACAGCCATATTGAGGTTGAAATGAAGATCAAAAGAAGGGTGAAGGCTCCAGTAGTAGCCAAAACTAGAAATGAGATAATACCTACCATCTTTGTGATTAGTATAATGGAGACCAAAGAGGAAGAGAAAGATTTGGATGAGGACCGAGAAGAGGAGGCTTTCGTGGAACCTGTTTCCAGTGCAGAGAAGGACATAGAGCATATGAGTGTACTCAACATCAAGGACAAATAAAATACCAGAGGGTAATGCACAAGTTGCACATGTAGATGAAGATGTTGAGTCTTCAAATTTCGAGGATGCATAAAGAGGAGAGGTTCTTGTCACTGGAAGAGCCTTGTTGAATGAGGAGAAGGAACCAACTCAAAGGAAGATTTTGTTTCGCACTGAATGTAGGTGTGGAGGTAAATTTTGTAATGTTATTATTGATGGAGGTAGTACTGATAAGCTTGTTCCAAAAGAGATGGTTAGTAAGTTGCAGTTGGAGAGAAAAAGGCATTCAAATCCATACCGGATTGCTTGGTTGTAGAAGGACCATAAGGGTTTGGTAAATGAACAATGTATAGTAAAGTTGAAGATTGGAAATTACCATGATGACGTATTGTGTGATATTATTCCTATGGATGTTTGTCATATGTTGTTAGGCAGACCATGGCAGTTTGATCGATGAGCAGTACATGATGGACACACCAACACCTCATCTTTGACAAAGGATGGAGTTCATCATAAGTTCAAGCCCTTTTAAGAGGCAGAGGAAAAAGTATGCAATAATGTAAGAATTTGTTTGGCTAATGGAAGAAAATTCCAAGAAGGTATGAGGCGTGAGCATATGTATTTATCATTGATCCCTAGATTTGATAAAGAGGATACTAATTTGAGGTACTTATAGAGGTTTCAAATATGTTGAATGAGTTTCAAGATATTGTTTCTGATAACGTACTTGAAGGTTTTCCTCTGGTAAGAAATATTAGTCAATAGATGGACCTGATTCCTAGAGCCAGTTTTTTGAATAAGGCAGTTCATTGTATGACTCCAGTAGAGAGTGAAGAGTTGAATAGACAAGTGTAAGAGTTGTTGGAGAATGGATTGATCAGAGAGAGTTTGAGTCCATGTTCTGTACCTGCAATATTAGCACCAAAGAAGGATGGGGAATTGTGGATGTGTACAAATTGTAGAGCCATCAACAAGATCACCATCAAGTATATATTTCCCTTGCCGAGAATGGATGACATTATGGATTGTTTAAGTGGAGCTGAGTACTTCATGAAGATAGATTTGAAGAGTGGATATCACTAGATCTGGATTAGAGAAGGATATGAATGGAAGACAACCTTCAAAACCAAGTAGGCCTTGTACGAGTGGTTAGTTATTCCTTTTGGGCTAAGCAATGCACCAAGTACATTTTTGCGACTTATGAATGACGTATTGAAAGAATTTTTAGGAATTTTTTTTTTTGTTAATTTTCATGATATTTTGTTTTTCAATAAGACATTGTAGGAGCACATGATGCATATTCAAAGAGTTTTTGAGAAGCTAAGGGAAGATCTAAGATGTTGATTAATTTGAAGAAATTTAGTTTTGTGAAGAAAGAGTTGGTGTATCTGGGATTTGTTGTCTCAGTAGAGGGTCTTAAAATGGATTCAAAGAAGGTGAGAACTATCATTGAATGGCCTACCTCAAGGAATATTACAGAGGTAAGATCATTTCATGGTCTAGCAAGTTTTAACATAAATTTGATTAAGAATTTTAGTAGTATTTATGCACCTCTAACTGAAGTGATGATAGGGGATAGAAAAGAGCTTAAGTGGACTACAGGAGCAGCCAAAATTTTTGATATGTTGAAGAAAAAAGTTATAGAGCAACCTTTTTTGGCCCTTCCGGATTTTAATAAGGTCTTTCAGGTAGATTGTGATGCTAGTGGCACTTCCATAGGAGTTGTTTGAGTCAAGAAGGTAAGCTTTTTCCTATTTTAGTGAGTAGTTAAATGATGCTAAGAAGAAATATTTTGTCTACGATTAGGAGTTTTATGCTATAGCTCAGGCTTTGAAAAATGGAGACACTATTTGTTTCCAAAAGAATTTGTTTCATATACATATCACCAGGCTTTGCAATATATCAATAGTCAAGGAAAGTTAAATCAAAGGCACTTAAAATGGGTTGAGTTTTTGTAGAGTTATACCTTTGTTCTGAAGCATAGGAGTGGAAGGTCAAATAGAATTGCAAATTCCTTAAGTAGAAGGAAAAATTTGTTGATAAAAATGAATATAGAGGTTGTAATGGGTTCAATGAACTCAAGAGTTTGTATCCTAAAGATCTAGACTTTGCAAAAGCTTGTAAGGCCTATTTGGAACTTGTTACATTGGATAGGATGAAATGGTTGGATTTATTAATCCAATATGGGATGTTGTTTAGAGGAAGCCAATTGTGCATTCCAAGTTGTGCATTCCAAGGAGTTCTATGAGAGAGAATATAATGAAGGAGAAGCATAGTGGGGGATTGGCTGGACATTTTGGTCAGGATAAGACCATTGCTCTTGTCAGTGAGAATTATTATTGGCCATAGTTACAACAATATGTGAAGAAGTTTATATGAAGTTGTAGAGTATGTTATATGGTGAAAGGAACAAGTCAGAATACTGGATTGTATTAGCCAATTCCTGTACCTGAGAGGCCATGGGAGGATATTAGCATGGATTTTGTTGTTATCTTGCCAAGGACACAAAGAGGGCATGATTCCATATTTGTGGTGGTGGATAGATTTTCAAGGATGGCACATTTCATTCCATGTCATAAGACCAGTGATGTTGTTCATGTTGCAGAGTTGTTTTTCAGAGAGGTGGTGAGACTACATGGTCTACCAAAGAGTTATATAGTTTCAGACAAAGATACCAAATTTGTTGGTTATTTTTGGATGACATTATGGAAGAAGTTGAAGACATATTTGAAGTTCAATTGTGCACACCATTCATAGAATGATGGAAAAATGGAGGTGGTGAATAGGAGTTTTGGTAACCTCATGAGATGATTAGTAGGATACAAACCCAAGGGATGGGATTTGATTATACCATAGGCTAAATTTTCTTACAACAATTCTGTCAATAGGAACACTGTTAAATCACCATTCTAGATTGTGTATGGGTGTAGTCCAAGAATTGCAAGCTTCTAAACTGAGAAAGATTGATAAGGGGGAGAAGAGTAGTGCTGAGGCTAAATATTTTGTTGAGCACCTAAAGAATATGCACGAAGGGGTGAAGAAGCGTATCAATAAGATGAACTCACAATATAAGGCTCAGGAAGATCAAAAAAGGCAGTATAAGTATTTCAAGGTAGCAGTTGAAGTCATGGCTCATTTGTGAAAGGAAAGGTTTCCAGTTGGTACATACAATAAGTTAAAGATGAAGAAGTTAGGACCATGCAAGATCATAAAGAAGCATGATTCAAGAAATGCATATGAGGTAGAGTTGCTTGATGAAATTCATATTTCACCTATGTTTAACATTTTAGGTTTAACAAAATATCATGAAGGAGGAATTGATGAAGAAATAATAAAACAGTTGAATATTCTAGCACCTACTTCAGAAAAGGAGGAGATATAAGAAATCATGGATAGTTGTGTAGGTAGAAGCACAAGAAATAGGTAATATGCAGAGTACTTGATGAAGTAGAGAAGAAGGCCTATTGAAGATTCATCATGGTTTTCTAAGGCTGAGGTTAATCATCTTGGTTTCCCTCTAACTTCTGAGAAGTGACAGGATCACTTTTCAAATTACCCTTGGTGTTTGATGCAGGAGCATCCAGTGGTGTAGGGAAATCTTGCATCACCAAAAACATGTTTTTTTTTTTTTAAAATGTTTTGAGTCCCATGATGGCACTTAAGGGGTATAAGACAGTTAGGGGTCAAAAACAATGAAAAATAGACACATGCTATTTTTAGTAAGTTGGCCTAAATGGGCTCGTATGGACCTAAAAATTTATGCCAATGAGCAAAAATGAAAAATATTTATAGTCGCGAAAGAATCACCTCAATACCCTAAACGGTTTGGGAGATATTAAAGTTTCCATCTTGAGAAATTTCTCCAATGCAACTTCAATTTTAGATATGAAGACTTTAGAGGCTCCAAAATAGCTGAAAAAGTTGACAAACTAACCTATATTGGGTTCATATGTTGTAGATCTCTTTGAGAGCTTTCCAACAATATGCAATAATAGCAAATTGGACACCTAGATCAAAAGTTATGGCCCCGTGAATTTGCCCCTCTAAAAAGTGAATTTCATTAAAATTTATTCCTAGGTCAGAAATCAAAAGGTGGGACTTTTGGTGCCAAAACAAAAGGGAAAGTTGAAATTTCTAGAACATTCTAGGGTGGTTATTGGGTAAAATAAAAGGGTTAAGTGGGGGTTGTAGAAGGTGGCCCCAATGGTGTAGATTCTGGCTTTGAATAATATATTTTATTTTCAGAGTTGATTTTGTTGTAATGAATCAAGCCCATGAGGTTGTAGCATGTAAGTTTTGAATCTGTAATTTCATTTTTTGAAAATAATTGAAAGTGGGTTTTTTTTTGTCTCACATCTTCTATGTTGGTATCTATTGATGTGATTTGTGCGGTTTCAGGCAGTGTGGCCCTCATCAAGTGGTATTAGAGTAGTAGTTCTTGAATCTGTAATAGATCGTCGAATGTGAGGTAGTTGCAGTAGGACCTATAAATGTGGGCTGAGTTCAAGATGCCTCCAAGACTTTCCTACCATGGTAGAGCTAGAGGCCAAGGTGGTGGAGGAAGAGATCCACCTAGAGATGAAATTAGATCCCTTAGAAGGAAATTAGAAACCTTGCAAAAAGAGGTTCAAAAAAGGGATGTGCATCGAGAAAGAGAGGACAGTGAAGATGAAACAAAAGAGGAAATGGAAGAGGAAGAGCAGGATCCAATGGATCCTGAAGAAAGAAGATTGTTGCGAGTGATCTCAAGCATTGGGAAGAGACCTAAAATGGAGGTTTCAACTTTCAGTGGAATTTTGAATCTTGAATAATTGAACGATTGGATCAATGACATGGAGGAATTTTTTGAGTTTGAGGAAATTGAAGATCCTCACAAAGTAAGGTTTGTGAATACAAAATCAAAAGGTTACGCCAATATATGGTGGAAAGAGGTCCAGTTAGAAAGAGGAAGACAAGGGAAAGATAAAATTTCCAAATGGGATAGAATGGTGTCAAAGTTGAAGAAACAATTTATTCGAGTTGATTATGAATTAGAGCTGCTCAAGAAGATTTAGAGCTTGAGGAAAGGAATAAGGATCGTGAAAGAATACATAGAGGAATTTCACAAGGTCTTGATTTGGATAGGACATTCTGAGGCGAATAAAGAGAAAGTTGCTCTTATATTAATGGGTTGAAGCCAAGCATACAAGAAGAATCAACACTGGTAAAAATGACCACCATTGAGGATGCTTATTATTTTTCTCTAAAGGTTGATGAACAACTAAACAAGAGGTTTGAGAATAAACAACGAGGTGGAAGACATGGAGGAAAGACCAGTAAAAGGTCATATGGAGGTTGAAATGAAGATCAAAAGAAGGGTGAAAGCTCTAGGAGTAGCGAGAACCAGAAAGGAGATAATATGTACCATCCTCGTGATCATTATAATGGAGACCAAAGAGGAAGAGGAAGATTTGGACAAGGATCGGGAAGAGGAGGCTTTCATGAAACCCGTTTCCAGTGTAGAGAAGAAGGACAAAGAGCCTATGAGTGTCCTCAACATAAAGGAAGGACAAATAGAAAACCTAAGGGTAATGCACAAGTTTCCCATGTAGATGAATATGTTGAGTCTTCACAATCTGAGGATGCAAAAAGAGGAGAGGTTCATCTCACTAGAAAATCCTTGTTGAATGAGGAGAAGGAACCAACTCAAAGGAAGAATTTGTTTTCCACCAGATGTAAGTGTGAAGGTAAAGTTTGCAATGTTATTATTGATGGAGGTAGTACTGATAACCTTGTTTCAAGAAGGTAAGCCTATGGCCTATTTTAGTGAGAAGTTAAATGTTGCTAAGAAGAAATATTATATCTATGATCAGGAGTTTTATGCTATAGTTTAGGCTTTGAAGAAATGGAGACACTATTTGTTTCCAAAAGAATTTTTTTATATATTGATCACCAAGTTTTGCAGTATCTCAATAATCAAGGAAAGTTAAATCAAAGGAACTTAAAATGGGTTGAGTTTTTTTAGAGTTGTACCTTTTTTTTTAAGCATAGGAGTGGAAGGTCAAATAGAGTTACAGATGCTTTGAGTAGAAGGAAAAATTTGATGATAGAAATAAATATAGAGGTTGTTGGGTTCAATGAATTCAAGAGTTTGTATCCTGAAGACCCACACTTTGCAAAAGCTTGGAAGGCCTATTTGGAAGTTGTTACATTGGATAGGACATGATGGTTGGATTTCTTAATCCAAGATGGGATGCTTTTTAGAGGAAGCCAATTTTGTATTCCAAGGAGTTATATGAGAGACAATCTAATGAAGGAGAAGCATAGTGGAGGATTGGCTGGACATTTTGGTTGAGATAAGTCCATTGCTCTTGTCAGTGAGAATTATTATTGACCACAATTACAATAAGATGTGAAGAAGTTTGTACAAAGTTCTAGAGTATGTTAGATGGTGAAAGGAACAAGTTAGAATACTAGATTGTATCAGCCATTACCTGTACTTGAGAGGCCATGGGAGGATATTAGCATAGATTTTGTTCTTGGCTTGGAAAGGACACAGAGAGGGAATGATTCCATATTTTTGGTGGGGGATATATTTTCAAAGATGGAACATTTCATTTTGTTTCATAAGACCAGTGATGTTGTTCATGTTGTAGAGTTGTTTTTCAGAGAGGTGGTGAGACTACATGGTTTACCAAAGAGTATAGTTTCATATAGAGATACCAAATTTGTTGGTTATTTCTAGAGGACATTATGGAAGAAGTTGAAGACAAATTTGAAGTTCAGTTATGTGCATCATCCACAAACTAATGGATAAATGAAGGTGGTGAATACGAGTATGGGTAACCTACTGAGATGCTTAGTAGGAGACAAGCCCAAGGGATGGGATTTTATTATACCACAAGCTGAATTTTCTTACAATAATTCTATCATCAGGAGCACTATTAAATCACCATTCCAGATTGTGTATGGGAGTAGTCCAAGAACTGCTTCTAAACTGAGAAATATGGATAAGGGGGAGAAGGGTAGTTTTGAGGTTGAAGATTTTGCTGAGCACCTAAAGAATTTGCACGAAGAGGTGAAAAAGCTTATTAATAAGATGAACTCACAATATAAGACTCAGGAAGATCAAAAAATGAGGTTAAGGAGTTCTAGGTAGGAGATGAAGTCATGGTTCATTTGCAAAAGGAAAGGTTTCCAATTGGTACATACAACAAGTTGAAGAATTTTGGACCATGCAAGATCCTAAAGAAGCATGATTCAGGAAATGCATATGAGATAGAGTTGCCTGATGAAATTCATATTTCACCTATGTTTAACATTTCAGATTTAACAGAATATCATGAAGGAGGAATTGATGAAGAAATTATAGAAGAACAATTGAATATTCTAGCACCTATGTCAGTAAAGGAGATAGATGAAATCTTGGATAGCCATGTGGGTAGAAGCATAAGAAACTGAAAATATGCAGAGTACTTGGTGAAATGGAGAGGAAAGATTATTGAAGATTCATCATGGTTTTCAAAGGCTGAGGTTAACCATCTTGGTTTCCCTCTAACTCCTAAGAAGTGACAGGGCCACTTTTCAAATTACCATGGGTGTCTAATGTAGGAGCATCCAACAGTGTAGGGAAATCTTGCATCACCCAAAAAAAATGTTTTCTTTATTTTATTTAGCTTTTCTGAGTCCCATTATTGCACTTAAGGGGTGTAAGATAGTCAAGTGTCAAAAATAGAAAAAAATGGGAACTTACTATTTTTAGTAAGTTGGCCTAAACGGGTTCATATGGACCTGGAAATTTACCCCAAGGAGCAAAACTAAAAGACATTTTTGGTTGTGAAAGAATCACCTCAATACCTTGGATGGTTTGGGAGATATTAAATTTTATGTCCTAAGAAATTTCTCCAATGCAACTTCAATTTTAGATATGAAGACTTTAGAGGCCTTGAAATAGCGAGCAAAAAGTTGACGAACTGACCTACGATGGGTTTGTGCATTGTAGATTTCTTTGATTCTTTGAGAGGTTTCCAATGATATGCAATAGTATCAAATCGGACACCTAGATCAAAAGTTATGGCCCCACAAAGTTGCCCCTCTGAAAAGTGAATTTCATTAAAATTTCTTCCTAGGCCAGAAATCAAACAGTGAGAGCTTTGGCACCAAAATGAAAGGGAATGTTGAACTTTCTAGAACATTCTAGGGAAGTTATTGGGTAAAATAAAAGGGTTAAATGGGGGTTGTAGAAGGTAGCTCCAATGGTGTAGATTGTGGCTCTGAATAATATATTTTATTTTTAGAGTTGATTTTGTTGTAATGAATCAAGCCCATGAGGTTGTAGCATGTAATTTTTGAATCCGTAATTTCATTTTATGAAAATAATTGAAAGTGGGTTATTTTTTTTGTCTTGCATCTTCTGTGTTGGTATCTATTGTTGTGATTTGTGTGGTTTTGGGTAGTGTGTCCCTCATCACTAGTTATGATTGGGGTGATACATTGTAAGTTATGTGTGGAAATATTTCTAGTTAATTTTAAAGTGTTATTATTCATTACACAAATATTGCTCATTTATTACGCAAATTTATGTGTTATTGGTGCAATTGAATAAGTCAAGTATGAGGCACTACATACTATTGCATTCATGCTTCAAGATTACAACCTCATAATTACATATTATAAGCACAACCAAGCCATTAGAATAATTTCAATCAACAATATATGATTATAACTAGTTGTGGTTGGGATCATACATTGTACTATATGTGTAAAACTTTCCATTTGAGTTTTATGTGTTATTATTCATTACACAAATCTTGTTTATTAAAGGAAGTTAATTGAGATATATATTGGGTATTTAACATATAATAAAAACTTATTTGATTCATGCACCAAGAATTTAAAAGATGTGTTAGGTTTTAATATGAGCTATATATGAAGCCACATTACATTTGGAGACTCTTAGCACAATGGAGATAGTATTACACATTTTCAATAAGCCTATATGCTATTCTAAGGTGGTGTACCAATTTTTAAGGAACACCAAATGCAAGAAAATATACTTAATTTTAAGGTAATTATCCTTATCAACTTAATTTAGGAGCATAGATCATGGTAAAAAAACCACCATATTATCTCCTAGATAACGAAAGTTTGATATGATTTGAGGATAGATCAAATAAATTAAATAGATCAAATATAGATGAAGAATATTAATTTTGGAGATTAGAGAAGAAGCTAACCAAGAGTCTATGAAGGAAGAAATAAATTCAGTGATATCATATGATATAGTGTGATTTATTGTAATTCATGAATAATGCTTAAAACTTCTAATATATCTCTTTAATAAATAAATTAAGTATTGTTGTTTTCCTCCTATATTTTTTATTTCCTATAAAATTAAACAAGGTTTGAATAAATCATAGAATTATCCATGTGGCTATATAATCCTTAGTTGGACCATTTGAACTTGAATATATTAGATGGTATTAGAGAAAGTTAGATTTTGGTGTTGATTCACTTATAACTAGTTTCATGAGGTTGATGAGAAATTAAGGCATATAAAGGAAAGGAAATGCATTACGAGTCTTCTAGTGTGTGAGCGTTGAGTAGAATATTCCTAACACTTAAATTTATAGTGTATATATCACCAAACTTGTAGGTAGTTGACATAAGTTCTCAAGATGTTGCTTAGAAGGGTTGAAAGAGGTTGAAACCATGTTATGAAGTGAATAGATGAAATTTTCACTATGGTGAGGAATGTCCAAGCATAGTTTGTTGTTGTAAAATAAGACACTAGGAGGGGTATTATAAAACTTTGATTGGATTAAAATGATGATGATGATGAAAAATATAAAATTTATGTTCAATAATTTATATTTGAAGAGCATACAAAAAATAGGATGTTAAAAGATCTCATTAGACTTGGTAAGAAAAGTATAATGAATTGGAATAATTATTATAGTAATATAGATATTGAAGAGCTTATTGGTAGTGTTAATGATCTTGACAAATATTTTGAATATAAGGACATTATTTACACTAATGGAGTAAATTTTGTAAAGATAAATTTGAAAGGCCATGGTACAATCTGGTGGAAGGAAAATCTATTAGAAAGGAATAGAAAAGGTAAGCCTAAAATTAAAAAATCAAATAGGATGGTAAAGAAACTAAGAAATAAGTTTATCCTTGAAATTTATTAGCTATCTATTAAATAAGTTACAAATTATAAAATAAAAATACTTCAGTGTGAAATAATATACTAGGAAGTATTATAAGTTATTTATTAGAGTAGGTCATTTTTAAGATAATCATAAGGAATTGCTATGTATGAAGTAATGTAGATGAATCAATTCATGAATAACTATGTTAGCCATCCAACCTATTGATGAAGCATACCATATTACCCTAATTGTTGAGAAAAAAAAAATTAAACACAATATTTCAAGAGGTAGAAATCAAGTTGAAGAAGAGCTCATAATAATGATATTAATCACAAGGGAAAGTAAAAAACCTAAATCTAGTTTTGTTATCAAATATGTAGAGGTAGATATTGAAGAGGTGATGGAATACATTAAGAGTAATCATTTGTTTAAGTTTGGAGGTGAATAACATATAGCATTTAATCTAGCCATTCACAAGGAGAGTAGAGTTATATATATATATATATAAATAAAATAGTAGCACATGTGGATGAGGAATTTCTTCTAATAATAATCAAGTGAGCATACTAGAGAAAGGTGAGTCATTTTTATTTAAAATTAATTTGTTGAATCCTTCTAAATTTTTAGATGAACCTGTATAAAGGAAAAATTTGTTTATACCTATATGTATATGTGGAGGTAAATATTACAATGTGATTATTGAAAATGGTATTATCAATTGTAATTTGGTTGTGAATGGAACTGTGTAAAATATTAATCTAAAAACCTTTGAGCACCCTAATCCTTATAGGGTTGATATTTATTTTTTCTTATGTGGGTAAGTGCACCAAGATGGTTCCCAAAAAGGGGGCTTAAGTGGCCACTTTTTTTTTTCTGAAATCAGGAAATACTGACCTTGGACATGAAATTGAGGATAGTTACACTCAAAATTTTGAGATAGAACAAAAAGAAGGATCGAAGTGCTCCAAGTATACTTTCTAAACTACTAATTTATTTTTAAAATGGTTGAGATTAAGCGGTTCAAACGAGGGATGTACAAAAATTGGTGTTGTTTCTGTCAGAAAAACATAACATAGCAACTCTTGTACGACCCTCATACAGTGAACTTTTTTTTAGTATTTTTAAAATCACTATGGTCAGAAGTTAGCTAACAGTATGTAGTTGATGTATGATTTTTTTGATAGGGTATGTGTAGGATCGTGATGGGCCAAAAAGTGGCAATATGATGGGTATTATGGCTAACGACTTTTTTTTAACCTAAAATTGATGAAACGAAAAGGGTTTTTAAAGGATATTCTCAGCTTTGAACCGCCAAATATAAATTATGCTTTCTTTGAATTTAATAAGTAATTATTATTCATTTTCTATTCAAATTATGACCAAAGTCTTGATTGATAGATCCATTGAAAAATATCTATAGCTTTCAAATAGTATCACATTTTTTGAATCCAAACATGCTTCGCATGAGTATAGGATTAAAAAAGAAATTTTGAATTTCGTAGTTTTGACAAAGTTAAGATGGTCGACATATATTTTTTTCTATATTTTAAAAGTTGTAATAAAAATTCATAATTAATTATTTACTTGGAAAAAATTACAAAAAAATATGCATCACACGGACATGAGTCCTTTTACTTATATCTAAAATTTTATAAAAAATTATTATATTTTATTGTGGTTAGGTAGCGATAGACAACTACTTATTTTTCCCCGAAATTTAAGTACTATTAAAATTCTCAAATTTTCACCAAATAGATTTCTTTTTATTTTAAAACAAACCTAGTAGTTTAGAAACTACATTCAATTTTCTACAGATTCTATTCTTACATATTTTTTAAATAATATAGATAACTTATTCAAATTTTTACGTCAAGTTGCCTAACTCGATTTTTTATTTTTTGCCACTTAAGGGTTGTTTTTTCCATGATGATCCGCACATACCCGATAATTTTTTAATGAATATTTTATTTTTACCTAATTTTCAAGCAGAAACTTCCTGAAAAACATAATTTTGGTTGTGCTACCCCTACAAATTTTGGAAACTAATTGAATTTATTTATTTATTTTTTGAAATTTTAGAATGGAGTCTAGTTTCTAAAAATGTAATTTATTTGAAATTTCGATGAATGGTTAATTTATAATGAAAAAAATACCAAACACTTCTTTTTTCCAAAAAAAAGACATACAAACAAAATAAATTATGGATGAAAGGATTAACATTGTCAGAAAGTGAAAAAAATTACATCATTGGATAGTTAGGAGAGAACCTAACATTACCCAGATGTTCGATTTATTTGATATTGAACTATGTGCAATCCTGATGGTGAGCACAAACTCGATTATGTGAAATATTGTAGAATTTGCAAAAACACGTCTCTGGTCATTTGGAATGCCCTCCAAGCATTTGGGTTGGTATTCCAAGGCATATACCAATCCCAAGGCTTGGGGATTCCCAAAGCAATATATAACGCTCGCACGTTATAACGTGCTCACATTATAACGCACTCTCATTATAATACGCTCACATTATATCTCATTCTTGACATGGCTTTTGTGTTTTGCGAATGCATTTCCAAAATGTGAGTGCATTATAACACGCTCGCTTTTTGGTCTACATTGAAATTTTTTTCTTCTCTTTTTCTTGTCTCTTTCTTCTTGTTATCTTTCAAGGAAACTATATACATGAAATAAACATTTAAGTATAAGTTGAAATTTACATATGGACGTTTACTTTCTTATACTTTAAGTTATATTTCATGTATATAGGTAGGATTTTTGAGAGTGGTTTCGGATCTATAGGAGTTATAATGCTTATCTTTCAAGGAAACTATATACATGAAATAAACATTTAATTATAAGTTGAAATTTACATATGGACGTTTACTTTCTTATACTTTAAGTTATATTTCATGTATATAGGCAGGATGTTTGAGAGTGGTTTTGGATCTATAGGAATGCAAATTCTAGTTCTTGGAAGATCTTAAAAAATTTAGACTTAGTCAAATTTTAGGAATCAACATGTCAAAATTTAGTAATCAGGTCAAATTTTAGAAGTTAGCAAGTTGTATCATCTTTCTCTCTCACTCTCTCCTTCTCTCTACTCTCTATCTCTCCACTCCCTCTCTCTCTCCCTTCCTCTCTCCCCTCTCTCTCTCACACACCCTCTATCTCCTCCCTACATATGCCTCCCTCCCTCCCCTCTCTACTTCTCTCTATCTCTTCTCTATCACTCTACATCTCCTTCCCTCTCTACTTATATTTATCTCCCCTCTCTCTCTCCCTTTACCTACCTCTCCCTCCATCACTTTGTATCTCACCTATGTCTCCCTCCCTACCTCTTTCCCTTTATACTCTCTATCTCTCCTCTCCCTCCCTCTACATGCATCTCTCTCTCACTCTCTATTCCTCTCTATCCCTCTCTTCCTCCTCTTTCTCTCTAACTCTCTCCTCTCTATCTCATAATTCTCTCTCCATCCTTCTCACTCTCTCCTCTCTATCTCACCACTCTCTCTATCTATCTCTCTCTCTCTCTCACACACACAAAAACCTCTATCTCCCTCCCTAACACTCCCTCCCTCCCTCCTTCCCTCTCTACTTCTCTCTATCTCTCCTCTCCCTTCCTCTCTCGACCTCACCCTCCCTTCCCTTCTTTTTGTCTCTCCTCCCAATCTCTACCATTGTTTTCCCTCCCCCCTCCCCCTCTTTCTCTCTCAATTTCTCCTTTTCTCTATCTCACCATTATCTATCTCTCTCACCCACACACACACGCCTCTATCTACCTCCCTACCTCTCCCTCCCTCCCTCCCCTCTCTACTCTCTATTTCTCCTCTCTTTCCCTCTCTATACCTACCTCTCCCTTCATCACTCTCTCCATCCCTACTCTCTATCTCTCCACCCCCTTCCTCTACCTACCTCTCTCTCTGTCTCTCCATCTCCCTCTTTCTCTCTTACTCTCTCCTTCTCTCTATCTCACCATTATCTCTATCCATACCTCTCACTCCCTCCTCTCTAAATCACCATTCTCTCTCTATCCCACTTTCCCTCCTTCCCTCTCTCTATCTCACCTATCCCTTTCTACCTCTCCCTCCCCCCAACC